>KB671644.1:0-70000 GCA_000349105.1 Anopheles epiroticus
GAAAGTCGTGCTAACCGTTGCACGCAAGGAAAAGAGAGCTGACTGGTCTTTTCCGTGAAGGATCACTTTGATCCCTCCACTTCGTTATTCAGTTAGAATTTAGAAACAAATATCTTAAGATAATTTCGCCATTCTCAAACCTATGTTGGGGTAAGAGGTGGGACTCATCATCATCATCATCATCATCATCATTTTTCATCGAAATAATTACGCCTGATAGCAAGGGTGCGTGCGTGCGGGCCTACGTCCGTTAGTATACGTATGGTTGCCACGGTGACGGGAAAAATGGTGAAGCCACTTTATGTACCCCGTCGTGAGCATGAATCATAATTATTTTATGGCAAATAACCCTTCCCTTTTGTACGCTTTGGGTTTCAGGAAGTAGGGCACCAAGAATTGTGGACCTTTGTTCTGCTGAAATTCCTGCCGAAGGAAGGGTACACAGGTGGATGGGATGAAACGGATCCTTCAGGTACACGCACATACACACGCAGCGACACAAACAAAGCTATTTTTCATTTTCCATCACACTCCCTTCCCTGAAGGTCACGCGGAAGAGCAAGGGCTCATTATGCTACACTAACTACTGGCTTCACTTCACTTCACTGGCCGCTGACGCAGGGGGCGAGCTGCTCTGTGGCGTCGCTGTTAAGGCGGGAAGAGCCGCAAGGATATTTGGGAAGTGTTTCCGATCCTGCACGACGATGTTTGACGGTGTGGCGACTTATTATGTGACGAAAGAGCAGAATGGCCAAATGACTGGAAACCTACAAAATTATTACGTATCCTGAGAGAGAGAAAAAGAGAATGAAAGAGAGAGAGAGACAGTGAAAAAGGTTGCGCGACATATTCGGAGCAGCCTTTCCTACCATTCAACCTCGCATCTCTTACACTCATTATATTTAATCCTTTTTTTTTTTTCTTCCCATTCGTTCGGCCTTCAGGTGAAGCTTTTCTGCTTCTTCAAGAACTTTCCCGGGGAGTGCGACTTTTGCGAACGTCGCTGCCCCTGTCCCCATTTACCCCTTCACTGTTTGGGGTGCGTGACCGCACGTTTGCTGCCCCCCTTACGCCGCTTTCCAGCGCTCATCAAGCGCCCTTTCGACGCCCTGACCTTTAGCGCATGATATTAATTTTCACCTGCTGCTAACGGCCTTATCCGGCGTGCGTGTGTCAGATGGTGGGAGAGGGAGAGGAAGGGATGGTGGGTTGAAGGTGAGGCTCAAATAATTTGGTTAATTATGTGAAGCTTTGATTTTGGCCCGGCGGCGGCGGCCTCACTACAGTCAAGGTGGTGGAACACGTACATATCTTGCGCTGCGGGAGGCGCAGGGTTGAAATGTGTTGAACGTGTCGTTCCGGGAAATGTTCTTTCTAATGAGAGAAGGTTGGTTTAGCCTACCCCACGGGATAATCAATATTTTATGCAGCGATGAAAAGAAACAACGCAAAGCGACGGTCTCAGTGATTTAAATGAGAATTGAAAACCGTATTTCGTTCAGCGATCGAAATAGGAACTGAACGCTGAAGTTGCATTAATGGAGGAAACCAGGTTTTATTTTATGAAACAATTGTATGCTAGTTGTCAAAATAATTAATTAAGTACCATGTTTCAAATTATTCCTGGAAACGAACAGGCAAGAGAACGTTTAATGAAAGTTAAAAACAGATAGCTTTTGTTATACAAATTGCATACTTTTAGGCTGAATACAATTTTGCCTCAATTGTTCCAACAGCTCCCAAACATTTGCATAAGCTTTAATATGTCACTATATATCTCGTCCTGCTATCGAAACTGGCCTGCTCTTTGTTGTTATTTCCGATTCGCCCGACTATGCTTGATAACGTATGGTTGCCTTTTACGCGAGCATTCCATACGATGCACATTATTTGTTCTCGCGCAATCGTGAAAAATATGTCTATGTGAACCTTTTTTTTAAAGCGTTTCATTTTTCTCTGTTTCTTTTCACTGGTTGGAATATGTACATTTATAGTGCGAAACCGTGACATACTGCGCTCGAGCCGCCTTCATAGAACATAAATACATATGCTCCGCTTCGGAGGAAGGGTTGGAGAGGTTGGAGTTTCGCTACCAGAACGGGCGGAGCCTTTGGTTTAACATTGTGTGGACGGGTATGTGGTACGGGTGGTACGAAATATTTGCTAGTTAAAGTTTACGGTTCTACTTTTTTATCACGATTTGTAGGAATGAATCCTTGCTCCTGAGCTTTTGTTTCAAACTTATTTTGCGTGCAACTGTTGTATCAACGGGAAAGATTGAAGATTTATGTTTTAATTAAATATTTGTCAAGCACGCTGGGTCATACTGTTTTAAGCTTAAATAAAATTACTTTTCTGTAAAAAGTACTATTTTTATTCTGTTCACAACCAAAATCATTTAATTCCCGGAGTAGCTCGATAACGCTACCTTCAAAGCAGCACCGGCGTGTTCGTGAGCGCAACAAAAATCGTCAAATTAATATGCATTATTTAACGGAGCCACAAAAACCGCTCGCACCGCCGCCACCGCGCACAAGGTTAGCCGCAAGTAAACGTTCTCGAAATAACCAACAGACGTAATTAACAATTAGAAAACGCGAGTCAGCAAACCGTACCGCCGTGCACGAGCCAACAGCTTGAAGAGCAGAAATTTGCTTTTGCGGTGCGGTGCTGTTCCCGCCCAGGCAGAAACATAGCTTAACGTGTCACGGTCACTCAGGTTCCGGTGGTGTCGGGGGAGGAGGGGTAGCACGCCAGTAAAAATGTACGTTTCGTGGCGTTGTGTGTGATTCGTTGTGAAATTGAACCAGACACAAATGCTGCGGCATATGGTTGCCTTCCCTCCCCCCCCTCCCCCCTCTTGACCCATCCATCCCTTACGTTGTGGGTTGTGGCAAATAAACCCCCGCCACCCCCCTACCCGCTTTCCCTAGGGAGTGGGTAAAATATGTTGACCACTGTCGAGCATTCAAAGTTCAAATACATACCCTTCAGCAGCAGCAACAGCGACAAAAAAAAAAACAAAAATAGTCAAGTCCGTTAAGAGTGAGTGAGTGGAAACAGTCGGCGGCGTATGGAAAGTTGCTCCAAAAACTAACAATTTATGATACTCTTTGGGTGGGTGTAATGGAGCCGGTGGCGCCTATGGAAAACTCATTCACTATTGGGCCATTTGGGACTGGGCGGCGAAAGGATACTTGACTACAGCAATTGGGTGTCTACGGGTCTTGTGTGAGTTTTTTTTTCTTTTTCGTTGGTCCGTTTGCTGGTGGGCGAAGAAACATTTCGGCGGGCTTGTGTAGCGTGAGAAATCGGACCAAAATTCCAACTGTTGCTAAACAAAAACAAGAGCCCCCGACACTGGTGCCGTTGGTGGTTTATGTTTTGATGTTCGCTGCAATAGACTTTGGAACATGTTTCGCCGAAAACCTTTTTACACTACTGAAATGATTTGTGATGGCTATGAAACAAAATAGAATAAACAAAATGTGGGAGTTTCGGACAGTAACAGGAGAAGAATTAAGGTGTCTTTAGATGAGCATTATCTGAAAAATGGTCTCAAAAGCGAATGCCCCTCATTCAGGCAACCGAAGCAACAGAATATGCTTTTTCTTCTTGCTGATAATGGGTTTGAATTTAATTTTTGATTATGTTTTCTTGTCTTACATAAAACAGATAACCTTGATTGTTAATAAGTAGTGAATTGAAAAGTTTTTTAAAAATGTGGTAAAACTTTTCATTTTTTTTATATTAATCATAACTGTACTATTTTAATGTAAAGTCGTACAGCGACTTCTAATCCGTCTTTCAACGTGTTTATTTATTCCACTTTCATCTTTTTTAAGTGATGTTGTCGAAGATTAGATACAGCGTGAAGAAAAATTTTCTCCTTACTCACAGATAGCACTACAAAATCATGATCTGCCCAATGATCATAGCCTTGTTTGCCTCACTTTTATCTGCCGCTTTTTTATCCATCGCTTCATACTGAAACAATATCAACACACACACACCGCACTGGACACACGCTTGGTTCCAAGATTGAGCGATGAAATGGGGATGTGTGAGAGTGTGTGCGCGTTTCAATGCTTCAGGTTGCACTCACGGCACAGTTACAGAATATAGATGAGATTTTAATAATAAATCGTTTCTTTGCGTCTCACCTCTCTAAGAGGCAGTAGTGTAACGCTTTGGTTGGGAAGCACTATAAACACACTCACACGTACGCTGGCGATGGGTCCGAATGTTTGCCCGAGATTCAAACCGGTGCGCCCGAAAGCGGTGAGCAAACAGAAATATATAACGCCTGCCCCTGCAAGCTGGCAAGCTTCACTGCACGCTGGTGCGCGGGTGCGTTATCGTGTGAGTGTTAGCCGTCTTGCAGGGGCATAAGTCGTGTATGGTGTCGGTATGGAATGGTAAATAAGATAACGCTCTCCTAAATCCTACAGCCAGTGAGCCAACGTGTGCGCTCGCGGTCCGAAGCGGCTGCGCTTTTTTTTCCTTGTTTGCTTCACCTTTCGGACACTTGCTTTGCACGGGGATAACGAAAATCTCGTTCTTAGGCTGCTACAGGCAGAAGCATCTGAGAAAGGTATTAGCTGTTGGTGTTGGCTCAAGGAAAGTAAAGTCCAAATAAAAGAAACGCATCCTAGCATCCTAATACCGTTCGCACATACACACCCACCACCATGGAACACCATCCCAGAATATACCTGCCAGCACGGCACATCCCACAAAACGATGAAGATGAAGAATGAGGCACTTTCTTGGGCTTTGCTGTTTTTTTTTTCTATTCTGATGGGACCTAAAAGCAAAACAAATTGAAATCCATTCCTGTCGTGAAAGCAAGCAGAATGTGTGGAAGGACAAACGTACGGGAGATGAGACGGAAACGGGCTACAGAAATAATCAAAAGCAGTGCAAGCTGCTGTTGATGCAGCGAAATGAGAATCTTGTTTTGTTCGGCACGGCGAGTTCGTGCTGCTGCTGCTGCTGCTGTTACTGCTTCATCGAAAGACTATCGAGGAAATGTTTTTCCTACCATCATCACCACCCCGGACGAAGGGAAGAACCGTTGATGTAGCAGAAGGACCAACGTTTTTTCCCTACCGTTACCCAGATGCAGGGGAAAAAATGCTGCTCGATTGTGAAAACGAGACGACGACGTAAGGTGGAATAATAATTTCCAAGTGGATAGCGAAACCTGCCAGCAAACTGTCAAGCTGCAGAACGAGGATGTTTTTGGAAGGTTTTGTACGGTTTTGTTCTCACCGTTGCAATAATGCTGCACCGGTTGCATTGCTTGCCATCATTCCAGAGACAATCGCACTTCTGCGTACCGTAGGGAGTGAAAACTATTCTGAAATTGTTAAAACAGTTTCAAAATGACACGGGGTAAAAAAGTTGGTGCAAGCGCACTGTGTCTTGTTTTGTAATTGGAAAAGCAACGAATGTCGCTTGAATATAATTCACTAGCTTTGGGTTTGTTGACATACTATATGATTGCAACTTAGACTGTCGCTGTAGGAAACATTTAAAAATTTATCACAAGCTCGTGTAAGTAAAAAGTTATTGTAATTAAAGTTCGATTATAAATGGATTATGTATGGATGCTCAGAATACTTTTTTTCAAGTGTGCTTTACATGTACAAATTTGTTACGCTCTTAATGAATAATATTCTTGACTAACGACTGAATGTCAAAAAATTGCATACATTTAGGCGATATAATAATCGTTCTCCAACCCTCAGGATTGATAAAGGTATGCAATCTGCACATCAGATGACACGTAAAATGTTAGTTTTTGACAATTCATAAGTAAATTCACAGGCGGTTTTGGAATAGTTTTCTAGTTGCACCGTTAAAGTGTAATTTCTTTCCGTTACATTGTTCACATTCAACTGTCTTTACAATGTTGCTGCCCCGTAAGTAACCGTACTTTATCTTCTGTAAATGAACTCACGCTGCCGTCCAACTTTCTCATTGCTGCTGCTGATACGATTATAATCAATTGATTCGACCATACTTAACGTTCTCCTTCGTCTCACAAAAGAGCTCCTGCTTCTCGTACGATCGCATCGATAAGCGAGAAAGCGAACCATCTGCTGCTCGAGACACACGGGCAAGAGTGCCAGCTCGAACCCAACAATACGCTTCCAGCCGGCGAGTGCAGCTTATTTCCTGCACACAGTTCGTTCGGGCTCGAGTCGAGCTCTCATGCTCATTTCTTTGCCGCACACGCTGACCACGGGCGGTACTTAACTTAATGATGGCTTCAATTTCCGTATCTGATCGTAACTGTTTCCTGGGGTTGCGATTGGAAGACGCTTGGCTCCACCTCCACACCGCCCCGCTCATCATCACGGCAATCGTTATTTAAGGGTCACTGCCACGCCCTCACAACCGACCGCATCCACCACCGCACAATGTGTATAGATGACGTCAAGAACCTGGAAAGGCAAATTGCGGAAGGAAGCGTTTCGATCGGCTTTGGTCGCTCGTCGGTTGGCATACACCTTGGTGCCCTTGCGGAAGGAGCCGGCGTTACAAGTAGCTGGTGCCGTATTGGCCATAAAGCGATAAGGAAGTGAATCTATGCTTACCTCAAGCGTTCGCACCGCACGGTCACAGTTGTTGGTCATTTTCTTCCGACAGCCGGAAATGTGAAACACCAGCAAAAAGCGGGTGAGAAAAAAAAGGTGCATAAATCAACCACGTCGACCCGCGTGCTGGTTGCACCTATTGTAATGCTCATTTGTGGTAAGAGTGCAGATTGTTACTCCGTTTCATAGCATTCTCCATTACAAGGGGATTCATTTGTAAGAAATCATTTCCTGGTTTTATTGCGGCTGGAACGAAACGCTGCGCTGGACAAACCAAGCAATGTGAACATCACGCTCCCTTAAAATATCCCACGAAATTATGCTCCGATACCTTGCTAATGCGCATGAAACGTGATAAACCGTGTGACACATTTACCTTTCCCCGCGCTACATCCCGGTGCTGCTCTGCTCCATTAGCACCTCTCTCAAAACACTCAAACACACGCTGGCAGCGACCCAATTATCTCGTTCGTTCCCCCATATTCCTTGAAGGTCCTTTTGGGGGCGGAAGCTTCAACGCGGGACGTGATTTGTTTATACAAAAAGAGTTGCTGTGGGGGTTTGGCAGGGAACAAGGGGGATGGGCCCGTTGCCACCTTCCTCCTTCCACACTGCCGGTGCAATGGAACGCTTGTTTTGGAACGGAAACGTGATGTTTCCATCACATCGAAACGCTTCCGTACGTAATACGTTGCTTTGCTGGGCGACGGGCGAGTCGAGTGGGTGGGACGGGTGCGGGGAAGAAGAAAAGAATTTGATGTAATTCCTTATAATCTGGTAAACATATTATCTCCCGCAATAGACGGGGAAGGCGAAAGGCGATTGCTGACATGCATATTGATGAATCGAAAACTCAGCAGATTGTGTGTTTCGTTCTGCTGCTTGCGGCTCCAGGTCTGTACAGGATGTGCGTCAGAAAAGGTAGAATTAATCTAAAAGCATTATGCTGGTGTTGGTGTTTTTTCATGAACCCTTTCTTTTCTCTTCCATTTTGCAAGGGTTTTTTTATTCTTGTGCTAAAATATGATTGATGGTGCGATTAAACGGTTATAGATTTATGTAACCGTCACTGCCAGCTGAGACTTGCTGCTTTTAAGCTGCTTGTAACTTATCGAAATGCTTGACTTTAAATCCACAGGAAAACGTGAACAAAATGTGCAGCTTTAAGCAAAACTCTGCACCGAATGGGCCTGTTTTAAACAATGACGATAGTGTTCCCTCCCATCATGCACGTTATCAATAAGCTTTTGTTGGGGAAGATTGCATACTATCAGGCGCTTAGAAAATTTCTTAGTTTTCACCCCCCCCCCCTTTTGTCCCTCCATGCGCGGGACGAGAAACTTTCCTATTCCCACAGGGTGTATCCTTTTTGTGTCAAAGTTTAACATTTGGTGGAGGAAGTGAGGGGAACTTTCCAATTTCTTTGTTCTTTGCCTGCGTGCGATCCTTTAATCCGGCAGTAGTTCGTGAAAGGATTGGTCGGAGCAAAGTTGGGCACGTCAAATGGCGCCTTAGATACCATCCCTCGGGGCATATCATTTTATCTATTTCAACTCACCACCAGCGACTGGTCGAGTGGTGAAAAGTTATTCGATCGCATTTCTTTCCTTGCGTGAAAGTTCCGCCCCAAATTGATGAAGACATATTAAAATGATCTTTGGTGCGCTCGATTGTGTTTGCAGGGGGAGAGATCGTTCCGTAGACCGCATAGCCGACGAACTGGGTTTTTGAGCTGTAGATTTGTGTCATAAAAAATATTGTTTCGTTAAATATATTATCCCTTCGCATTCGTTTGCCTATCGGTTAGCGGCTCTGGGCTCTATTTCGGTGGTCAATTTGGTAACTTTATTTTCGGTATTCGTGATGACTTTTGTAATTCAGTTTGTGAGCTAGAAATGAGGAAATGATGTGTTTTTTTTTGTATTCCATTTCAACTTTCAACAACATTTATTCGCTTTCTTGTCTGACACCCGGAGTTTTACTTTATTTACTGTGCTGTACCGTGCCTATTACACGCTGACAGGCTGTTGAAAGGCTCACCCCGAGTCTGGTTGCGACAGACCGATAAAGTGATTCTGTATACCTCACCCAACCGGTAGAGAGAGGACCCTTTTCAATGACAAAGCTAGACGGAGAATTGTACAAAATCGTGCTCACACGGGGCACTTATGCCGGGGTATGGTGCGTGAAAATGAAGCGGAGGAAATCCTGTAAAAAATGGCACGTAGTTTTTTGTCGCAATCCCTCACCCGGTTTGCCTTGATGTATAGCGTTCCATTTACATGCAAAATATAAAGTCATCACGTGAATCTTCCCTCCCCCTCCAAAGCGGTGGGGAAAGCATGAAGACACCACAGTGGCGTGAGTTCTGGACGGTTTTTACCCTAGCGACAACAAATAAAGCTTCTTTTCCTTCTCGTCGTTGTAGCTTGTGTTGTAAATATCTCGCTCTCTCTCTGGAAGGTGCTTCGCGTTGTGAAGATGTCTATTGTTTTCGAATGCTACGTGCTAATGTTGAGCCTTCAAGGTTGAAGCTGGTGATTAACATTTTATTTTAGCACTTCATTGTACTCAACGACAAAACGCGCATGATTACAATTGCTGTTACGATGTAGAGTCTCAAAAGTTTCAAAAGAAATAAGAATGACTATGTTTATAAAAAAAAACCTGTTCAATATAGTCGTTTTTTACTAAGTTCTAAAGTTGAATTATATGAAAACAGAATATGTATTTTGAGCCAATAATATTGCAAAAATATTACCATTAAAAAATCCATTAAAGTAAATAAGTAGTAATGATTGTGCGCATTAGTTTAAGCTATTGTACACGCTTATTGGGTTCACTGTTATTTTAATAAAAACAATACAGTTTTTCAAAAAAAGTTATGCTTTAATAGAGAGCTTGAAAGAAACATTTTTACACTGGCAAAACAACAACCGAAGGAAATGAGAACTTTTGTCTCGCTTCCTGGAATCTCTGGATGGCTTGGCCTAATCAGTTCTATCAACGATACCATAGCTTCTCGTAGGCTCTGAATCGTCGCTTCACAACTAAAGCCATCTATAGTCTGCCCGCTTCCTTACCCTATGCCCTTGTTCCAGCATCTTACCTTGCCACAATCCTCGACGCCCCTTTGTTTTACTTAGTTGATGAAAATAGGCAAACGGTTTTAGTCGCACCAAAAGTGTCATCTCGGTCCCGGGTCGCTTGAAGCACCCTTGAGTGTCGTCCACCATTGCGCACGCCATGCATTTGCGAGCTTTGGCTTGTTCGAAGTTACACGCCAACAGTGCGGTAGAGTAGGAGCCGTTTCCGAAAACGCCTAAAATTTTCCGCGCCTTTCGCAACCATTCTCTTCGTGTCGGTTTTTCCGGATACTATAAAATATGGAAACACTTTTGGGGACGCTATAACAATGATCATTGTTTTAGGGGTTGAGTGCGCTTACTGTGTGTTGATTACGCTTCACCGTGGTAAGCGGTTGCTTCTTATCGATGGTACTGTCCGTTCCGTTCGTTGGTCATTTGTTGAAACGGAGAAGAATGTTCATCCCGGGCGAGATAGACCTACCCTTATCGTCTTACTGACCTTCTATCCACTCGGCCTTACGAGGCGATACCAGCGAGCTTCGGCGCTCAGGTGAAGTTATTTAACAACTCTCCCGTTGGCTTTTATGCCCGGCCAAAGCGTCCAAATGTTGCTGCCGGGCTGCTGCACTTCATGGATCGATGTTGAACAATGCACAATAAATGCGGGTTGCTAATAATTTAGCCATTGCTTCGGTCCGTCGCACGTGGACAAACAACAGGCACAGGTTCTGTGTGCGAGATGCAAAATCGCTGCTAGCCATCTTGCTATCGGAGGAATGTGTTGCCTCGAACAATGTTGATTTATTTGCCCTACACAACCTGTGTGCAGGAAGTGGTCACTTTGTTTTTCCTCTGTCTTTGGGCATGCATCTTGAACCGTTTATGCTGCTTGGGTATAATTTTATTGCAGGGTAGTGTTCCAGGATGAGTATCTGAATTGGTACAAAAGTCAGTTCAAGAGGTGGTTTGGCCGGTAGAGTTTATGAATTTGCTGGAGAGAGTTTGTCAATTTGTTTACGGTGCATCCAATTAAATTTGTGTTATGTGACTTTCGGGCCAGTTTGTTTTAAGCAATAATGAAAGGTTTTAATCTCATACAGGGTTCTCTACGTCGTTTTGGGCCGTATGAAGCACAATTTACAGCTTTCGAGTTTTTTTCGATTTCTGTTTTATAGCTCATTTTTCTCGATACCATTTTCATCCAATAAAACATGATTTGTTGTAAAAAAAATGTAAAAATAGCTCAAGGACAAGCATATTTCATTTTATCGTATTTGGCTATGATAATTTATTGCATAAGCAAAAAACCTGCAGTTTCGTAATTGAATTTGACTCTAAGGAATCTGTTACACAATTTTAATAGCAATTGTGCACATTTAACATCTTGATTACTTTAATCTCTATGATGTCGAAATGTGTTAGTGCAAGTGAAACAGTATAAGAAGAATGATTATTTTTTCCAACTCACGCTCCTCTATAATTTTGAGCAACAAGAAAAATGTACAATTTGCAATTTGTGAGTGTCTATGATCGTTTCGATTAAAGCATGATTGATGATGGTTTCTCACTCAAACCATCCAAGGCAGGACTAGCTTAATATTTTTACTTGCACCCACCATAGTCGGTGTGGCTTTATTTAACAGGATTTTGTTGGTTTAATTTAACTTTCCGAAAGTAAGCACACCACACCCATCCCACGCAGCCCTGTTCTGCATCCGCTCTCGGTCGTGCTAATATCGTTAACGCTTTTTTCACTTTCAAAGTTAGGCCCCTAATCTTGTCACCGTTTGGTGGTGCTCTTTTTTTTTTAAATTTTGTTTGAAAGTGGTTTCCGTTTTTAAGGGAGTGACGCAAAGCTAACGGTGTATGTGTGTGTGAGTGTTAGTGTGTGTGTGGATTGGAGTTTGTTTACCTTGCTGCGGTTGCTGTCACATGCAAAAAAGGGACAAATCAAAGCCGGCCGGTCGAAGCTCTACTGATACAATATTTGATGAAACACAAAGTTTGCAGGGAGGTTGAGCATGGTGAAAGGCGGTGCCTCTTCTTCGCCACCGGCAGCAAAATGACATATCGAACCGTAATTTGTCTGATCCTTGAATTTCACAATGCTGTTGGGACGCATCGTCCTCGCACGGGAGAGAAGAAGTGCGTCCGGTGAAGGTGAATTGGAACATAACTTTTCACCCCCTAAGCTTTCCACTGTGTGCAATTTTGAAAGAGGGAGAGAGAGAGAGAAAGTGGGAGAGAGGGAGAGAGAGAAAGAAAAGAAGAGTGCTGGTTGATACGGGATGTGAAGCTGATGTGCACCGTATGCTTTCTCGAGGTGACGCGGGTTTTAACATGGCTGCTGCTGCTGCTGCTGAAGCGTCCGGTGAGGCAAATTTCTTAGCATAGTCTCGCCGGCAAAGGAATTTATGAACCACCCCAAACCGAAACCCATCCTTCGCGCTGCGCCTTGGGAGCGCTTGGGACCGTGCTGACGTACAAAGCCAGAGAACATGAGATGCTTTTCCGACATCGCGCCGGTATCGCCGGCCAAATGCTATCTGACAAATTGAGTACCCATGGCTGGTATTCGATGATTTATAGATAGCGTGGCCCGGGTTCCGTACCGTCGAGCTGGTGAGAGGTCGCCTTGTTTGCTCACCGAGCGATCCCAGGAGCGTTCGAACGGATCGTTATAAATCTCAATGTTGTTCGGCTCATATTGCACGAGACCGCCGGTGGCCGGAGAAAAGCCGAATCCCGGTGACGTGTGACAGAATCTTTGCGTTCTCGCTAATGAGTGTGTCTGCTGGCCGCCATCTCTTAACGGTCCCGAATGGGACTGGAAAGGGTTGCGGCTTCTCGTTCGTACATCATTAAGTAGGTGGTTGAAAGGAACATGGATGGAAATGGAGGGGTGCAATGGGAATGGTGCTTGGGGAGTTGATTTTAACTAGGTTAGTTTAACGCAAATTACGAATTAGTTCTAAATGAGTTCAATGCAGTACGGTGACAACAAGACGCATAGAACGTATATGAAAATGTGGTTGCTTTAAGGGCTTATAAAGTAATGAAATTTTCTTAAAAAATATTAAAAAATATCTGGATGGTTGCGTTACAATAAAAGGTCTTTTAGTATTCTATGTGAACTAGACTAAATAAAGCCTTTTATTGCGTGAATGCGAGTTAAACCGGCTTCTCATTACGCATGAATGCTTCATCAGCGGTGAACAGGTCGCGTGACCTGATTAAGCAAAACTTTCTCACAAAAGTTTCCTTTACCAGAACCTCCCCTAACTAGGGTGTCCACATTTGCGAGCTCGCAAACCCCAAACATTAGTTTTCGCGAGTCACAGTGACCTTACTCTGCTCCACATGAGCGGTTCGCTTCACTCAAAATTTCGGGAGCTCTCGATTCTCGACACACTGAACTCTGACCTTCAGTTTGGATTGGATCAGGGTTAGAAGGCAACCAAATGGAAGAGAAAGACGGATTTCTGGCAGACCGTGTAGCGCAGCATGCGGTCAGTTGCTAATGCGAGCTGGGTTGAGCTATAACCGCCTGTGATGATGAGAGGAACCGGCTGCAAACTTTGCTAATGAGGCTATCACGCCCAGAATGGAAAAGACTGTAGCGATTTAATTAAATTAGAAATGGGGCTTTCTTGCGAAGCGGTGTTACAGTTCTGAAGTACGGATGTTGTAAGTTCTTGGTGATTTGCTGCACTTGAGAGTTTGAAATTTTACAGACTAATAATCTTTAAAAAAGTTATGAGAACATCTTATATGAAGGGTTTAGATTCAAAGACCCAGTACTGGTTTGACCTATAACATCGCTTTTTACGCCTAAATGTTTGCAATATTCGGTATGAGAACCTTCATATTCAAAAACGAGGGTGTTTTTGTGTGATTATTGTATTGCAAACTAAGAAGACCATACATATAAAATGGATTTTGCCATTTTGGCAAACTCTTGGATGATCTTGGCGCCAAAATATCCATTTGGACCGAATTGCAAGGAAATACTGTGAAAAGTATCTTTGTCACGCATTCTGTACCCCTAAATGTATGCAATATGAAATTGGTAAGCAACTTATTGAAAAAAAAATAATGGTTATAAATTCCTGGCATGGCGAATAATTTCAACATGCCATGAAATGTTTACCAAAACAAATTTAGGTTGCATTAGAAAAGAAACTAACAGTACGGCCTGGCCGTCACTACCGAAATAAAAAAAAAGAAACCAACTGAAAAATGGATTTATCGTTGATGTGTAGGAGAAGAAGAAATAGTTCTGACTGAGGGTTTTTATAATTGATTTCTCTCGATTTAATTGAAAAATCCAAAGAGTAGATAAGCCAGCGTGACATTCCACACAATTGTACGTACCAGAAGGGAAGCTAATAAAGTTAAACAAAAAGTGTGTTACATCACAACACGAAAAATGGACGGTTGCATCACAGCAGCATCCTTTGCTTATATATATTTTTTTATATTTCCACATGTCCATCTAATGCTATCGACGCATTCGTGTGCTATTTTTTATCATTCTGAAGTTGTCAGATATAGCACCGAAATGACACAAAGCGTAGGAAAAAAACAACCATCTTTCGCTCACAAACGTTCCATCAAACCGTGTCGGTGTCTGGTGCCGTTCAGAACTACCAACCGTATCGTCTCTGTGCACATCATTCGTTAGTTTTTCGCTTGCATTTGCATCCGGCGGGCAACAGCACATCTATATTTGCTTCTGGTTCGCCCATCATTCACAAACCGTTCACCGACCGTGGCCGTCAACAGAGCAAAGAAAGGGTAAATAAAACTCCACCCCACATCAAGCAACGCAAGCAAACACACACACACGCCAACATACACAGCAGTTTTACTCGGTTTGATGCGACGATGACCCTGCATCGCTCTTGGTTCGCCCCATCTTCGATTGCAATCATGCCCGGATGTTGCGATAAAAAGTCACTCCATGTTTAAGGCAACTTCCTGCATCATACGAGCGACGTGTACGTGTGCGTGTGTATGTATGTCACGCTAGGGACGGGTAGAGCTGGCTTTGATAGATTGATTGTGTGCATTATCTGCAACCGATGCTCTCGAACGGCAGCGGGTTGGACTAACCTGAGCAATTTGTTTTTTTTTCTTTTTGGTTCGCATTTTGCCCCAAAGCTTTCGCTTGTTGCTGATAGTTGATGACATCGACCGATGTTAGCTGGTCAGTATTTTTTTATTTTTCCTGTTGTGTGTGTTCTGGCCCCGTCAATGTATGCTCGGGAACGTATTTATTCAATTCGCATACGAATGAAATTCACGATTCCATTAACGCCGTTCTGCCTCTATCGCGACAAAACGTAAAGCTGAGGCGAAAAATAAAGCACAGAAGCATGAAAACGAGAATGCTGTTCCGGTAAGCGTCGGAGGAAAAACATGAATTTGCTGCGCCACAGTTCCTTCTCTGCCATGGAATGTTTGTGTTCACTCTAAAACACTCCATCGCCACGATGATGGAGGAAATGTAGTTGTGGGACAAAAAAAAACGGATAAAAAAGTAGGATCGTTGATAGACTGTGGAATGATGGATGAGACTATTAGATTGTATCGCGCTCGGTAGGATCTTTCGGTGACAGGCTTTACTGCAAAACAGCTGGCTGCGGTAACATTTTTTCAATCGTGCCAAACTTTTTGATTGGTTACATAAGCGGGAAATAAAAAATAATCAAACATTGAATAATCTGTTTAAAGAATTGCTGAAACGCTGAATTGCTGAGTGTGATTCTATTGATTGTAGTTTTAACTGTATTTAATACCTGTAAAATATTTCCATTACCATTAAGTTAGAACGACCAGGCTAGATTACTTTTTGTCATTATTATACTGGTTGTACTTTTTTTTTTTGTAACGGTGGGCTAATCTATTGCACATAGTACAATGAAAATGAAAATATTTTCCCATTTTCAGTCTGCGATGGAGGCGCCCAGTCATTTATCGATGCACGCTCCTGATGCCGATTTCGATATGTATATTTTAAATTAGAGTTTGGCACTTTATTATCAAATGTAATCAAACTTGTACCCATGATAAAGCTGTTGCCTGTGATAAATTCAAATTATATGTAATAGGTGCTTGAAAGGTGCACGAAATGTCGCTGACTTTTATGCTTCTGTTTAAGCGTTTAAGCGTTTAAGCTTTTCGGGTTTCAGTTGCATCAAACAGCATCTCATTAGCGTTAATATCTATTATCGATACATGTGAATAGTATCACATACCTGATAATATGTTATTAATGTAGTTTTTGGTGATTATATTGAAATAAGCTATAAATTATATTCTATAGAAACAAACATGACATTTTTAGATCTGGTGCATCAAGAAACCGTAATTTAAACCACGTTGTTAAGTGCAAACAAATGCACCGGACAATAAATGAGCATGAGTGCTGATTCTGATTGTATTCTAAACAGAAAATGGCAAGCGACCGTAGGGAGAACAACAAGTGCATTTGTTGAGCGACAAAAAACACACAAAAAACCAACCGCCACTACCGATCTGCTCGAAAGGACCGGAACTGCAACAGGAGACAACAGTCGCACAAACCGGCAAACGAAACACGATGGTGGCCATTTGCAGCACGGCCCCGTGATAGGTTTAATGAGCGAGCGCAATTTGTTGTATCGTGAAGCATAAATTTGAATATGCAACAGCAGCGACCGTTGGCGGTCCGTTTCACCTTCCCAACGGTGTTCTCTGGAACGCTGCACAAACTGGTTGGCGAGGCGAATGGTGCGGGGACCGTGAGGGGGGGGGGGGGGGGAGGTGTGGTTAAGCAGTGGAGGAACCAATTTTTCAAACCCGAGAGGACAGATAAGCACATTGTGTTTCTTCGCCAGGACAGCAGGAAAGTCACGCCGACACACGGTCGTGCACTCGCAACAGACCGTGGCGACTCGTTGGCGAGTCCTTGACGGTTTTCTTGCCGCCTCACTTTTTTTGTTATATATGCGTTTTTTTATTTTGATTCTCGCAAGGAACCATTTCGCCAAGGCGACACAATGGTGACCGCTGCTGCTCCCTGGCGGTGGTGACCTTTTGCCGAGAAGAAAATATTTTCCGCGAGATAATGCAATTTGTCCCGTTACGTGCTGAAGTTTGCCTCTGGCTCTTTTTTTGTCTCTTTTCACACGTTGGAATCGGAAAAGCTTTCAAAGATAAACAATGTTTATTTATCGTTTCTTTTATGTGGCTGTTGGCATTGTGATGCGTACCACCGTAAGATACTAGGTTCAAAGTTACAGTTTAAATGAAGAATGTTTGTTTCGCGTAGCATTTAAACATTTATAGTAATTTAAGATCAACTTGTTGCACTCCATCAACAAAGGTAAGGCACTGTTCCATCCCAAAACATTTAACTGTCGCCTTTGAATTTGGAAATATTTGTTCGATTGCGCGACCGTACTTCATCTGAATTCTGCCAGCCATCTTCCGCCTCCGCAAATGATGAATTAAGCAATTAAATTAAATTATCGACATTAAACTTTTCTCCCTGGCCAACTTTGAATGAGTGATTTTCTTCGCCACCGAAGCGTCCTGTTCAGTCCACGGTGAGGGTACTGCTGCTGGCGGTGGTCCCCGTGCCATTAAGAACCATTTCGCTTCTAATTTCGTTTCCATTCTACCGGAACGGTCACCCAGACGGCCTTTTATGGTCTCGACCGGCCGGAAACGGGGGAGGTGGTGCAAAAAAAATTGTTCTCGAGCCTTTTTGGATGAAAAGAAACACGCAGCGCTTGTTGAAATATACTTTCCGCCTTTGAACGCATTTGAACGACGGCAGGACAGCAAAACGCACTGTGCGCACCTACTCGTCAAAATTACGAATAAATGTGCCATTGCTGAAGCGTCTGCCGGCTGGGGCCCGTTAAATGGTGAAGATGAAATCGATTTTCCGAGAATGATTTACGCCCTAATCACATACCCTTCGGGAGGGAAAACCCGGTATGGTGGCCGTTGAGGCTGTTGATGGTTGTTGAAATCAGTCCTGTCTGGTGCTGATGGTAACCGTTTGCAACAACGTGGAGGGTTTTCTGGTTTAGTTGGGGAGGGTCGATCGCTGGTATGGACTTAAATCATTCCCATGCTGACAAGGCAAAGCTGTTTGTGGTGATTTATTTTAGAAGTAGTCCTTATTTCTCTTAAATAGAGAGATGGATTGCATTATCAAAGAATTTTAAATGTCGTGTAAATGTATGATGAAGGATAAAGTGTTTAAACTTTATCATTTGCATCGTTCAAATCAATGAATTAATTGAATAATATATTCCTTCAAAATTGATGGAATTTAAAATTTACAAAATATCAGAGAATGGTAGGAAAAGTGATAATCTTCATGGATTTCAGGATAAATTAATGCATCCCATTAATCCCCATTGCCAAAGTCATCGGCACTGCTGCTCTTCATTAAATATTCACACGAAGCACCCGTCACTCTCACCAATCAAGGTGTGCAATTTAATGAATTGCATCGAATGCGCACCATACCGGTCAAACGAGTGCATCTCATTCCGTTGTAACACTTTCCACGCCACAAACAACACCGTACGCATTATTTATGCACGCCGCCTCTTAATCAGCCAAGTCAAACAAGTCAGCAAAGGGTCTGGATTATTATAGCTATAAAATGAGATTCCCGGTGAAATCTACCAATTCGTATCGACGTTGTTCCCGGGGCGGAGTAGCAATCGATTGAAATTCCATCCTCAAACCACAATACCAAACCTTCGACCTTTTGCCATCGTTGTGCAACTTAAAATGACCATTCATTACTATTGATTTTGCCCATTCATCCCAGGCAGATCGGAGCGGCAAAGCATCGAGTAGTGTGTACAGTTCTTTTTAAATTTTATTTTATCTTCAGAGATGGTAAAAGTGCATTGCACTCTATTTCATGCAGTCGATGCAGTGTGTTAGTAATGGAAGCTGTTGCCACACACATCCGTTTTTGGTGTGCAGTGCGATGGGAGTGTAAATAGAGCTTAAATGGTAGCCAAATTTACAAAGCATCAATCATGCCATCCACCGTTCCGAGGACGTTAATGGGTTGAAAAGTTCCAATCTTGGAGAAGTAATAAATAAAACCAAAAAAATGTACATTTCGATCAGCGAACAGCTTTCCTGCCAGCAACGTGGAAAAAATACTGCAAAATTTGAGATGGATAATTTATGAAAAGAGATAAAGCAGCTAGGAGGATGCTGTTTTCAAACTGCGCTGCGCAGGCAGGACCGATAAAATATGAGCAGTTTAAAGTGGTGTGAACGATTTATTGCCTGTGGAATCTTACATCAACAAACAGGTTGGGATTTTGTTTGCGTATCGTTTTTTTTTGCAAACAAAACAACAAAACAGCACTCGTGAAACTTTAATACTTCATGATTTATTGGATAAACTCTTCCCCCAAAAATTAAATCCACATTCTATCCGATTAAACTCATCCCGCTGTCAATGCGACCGGAAGCCGTCCCACCAGCAGACGCCTTCATAAACAAGACAAACTGCAAACAGCCGATCGCTTACGGTGCTTCGGGTTCACCCCGTTTCTCGGAGCCCGAACTCGGCAAAGAATGTAAATACGATATCGAATATCTATTAAACCCAGTAACCGGATAAGATGGGTGAAGCAATCAGTAGAGCCGCTCTACCAATAACACCGGCTCGGGGTTGCACGTAAAGTCGGCAGGGCAAGGGCTGGCACGGCTTGGAGAAGATTATACCGTTCATGGTAGGCTCTCGTAGATTAATACAAGCGTCGGTAAACGACAGGCACCGGGGAAGCCTTCGAATAAAATGGCACCAAATCTTGTGGGCCGCTTGGTCGATGCTGGCTCAGCTGGCGGTGAACCCGACCAGGCGACCAGAAGGCAACCGAGACGACACAAAAGGATTGGCTTTCCGTAATGGAACCTGTGTGCTTCCGAGTAGGCACCATTCGGATAAGCTGTGCTGAACGGATTTTAACTGACGATATTTGTACATGTTGATAATCGAATCCTTTTGCTCGCTCTTGGACCGGAGCTGGCATAGGATAGCCTCATTTGGAGCTCCTTCTTCTGGTTCTGGTGCTTTGATCCGGTGCTGACCTCGGTATCGGAGTGTATCGAAATAGTTTTTCGTGCACAGGAAACAGCTCTTTAAGTCTGTGTTCTGGCGTTGTTTGGGGTTCTCATTCTATGTGTGGGTTCAGTGTAGAGCAATGCGTCGTGTTGCTGAAGATTGTGGATGCTGTAGAATGCAATGAAAGAACGCTGTAATCTAAAACCACTAAAGGTAAAACATCTAGCTCTCGTTATGTTTTCTTCTCGCATACAAGAGGTCGAAACGTTGAATAAGTTTTGAACACTTAGCTCCAAGACGTGAAAAGCTTATAATAAATAAGTTGGTGCCGTGACTAGGATTCACGACTAGAGAGGGATAGAACTACTCTTCTATGCGTAACTCAATACATCCGTAGAAACTTTGATTAAACATCAGACATTCGAAACCTCAAAGTTCTTTTACTTTTCTGATTGAAATTTTATGAGATTGATAGAAAAAAGGATCGAAAAATAATTTAGGCCTAGGAGGTATATATGACGCCTAACAAAGGAGACAATTCAACCATTTCAAATGAAATTCAAGACAGTCTCTTACTCTACTTCTTATTTGGAGTGTTGCAGAGGGTATTGTGGACATCAAACATAAGTTGCCTTGTCGTGGTGTAGAGCTGTGTTTAATTTCTTACATTACGGAACCTTAAGGTATCTTGAGTGTAAAAGTACATTTTTTTTAATTAACTAGAATTGCACTACTTAGCTTCTTCGCTTGTAGATTTTGGCTTCCAAAAATTTAAAATATTTACTGTGATGATAATTCGTTACAGATGGTTTGAAGTTACAGCTTTAGAAGAAAAACATTGGCGTTTCTGCTAGCCTTTCATGTTTCAATAGATTTAGAAGAAAGGGACAGCTTTCCATTCAATCAATTTCATCGAGCTCGCACCTGTCGATGGCTAGAATTGTTCCCAATCTATCCTTCCACCCCCTAACTGGTTGATTTGCGCTTCCTTATTAGAACTGAAATAACATTCACCGTAAAATTGCACCCTCCCGCCAATCGGTCAACTCCCTCACCATCATCAACATTGAAGGCCGAGAATCAAAATTTGCATATTATTAAACTTCATTACCTGATCTGTGCATTTTGAAAGCAAATAGACAAATATCCTCACCCATCCTCGACCCACTCTAAACTAGATTTCCGCACCGGTGTCACTTTCGATTCCGACGTAAACACGCTTCCAACGGTTCGCCCGTGCATTCACGTCCACGAGCGGGGCGACCATCATATTCTCGTCATCTTTATCGTTGTATTTTTTTCCGAGAAGTGACACTGCGATGTTAATGAATATTTATGGCTGTCACTGGTCGGTTTGCATCAGGATGGAGGTGGTGGTGGAAGAGCGTTTTGTTGCAAAAGCTAATATAATGAAGTACCCCAGCCGCCACCAGCCCAGTGGGGGAAGCTGCTGCGCGCTGTGCCATGCTGTGCATCGTCGCTGTAATTGCTTGCTTTTTTTACGTTTGCCTTCAAGCGATGGGTTGTCGTTAAATGGTGAAGAGATTTTGACGCCGTCGACACCGTGCCGAGGGTGCTGGGAACGCCGTCCTAGCCCAGAGTGTTAAGCTAGAACAGCAAATAGCAATGTTACGGCACCCTGCGGGGTGTAAAAAAACACGATGCTTAAGTCAATATTGAACATTAATCAGATCAGAGCGGATTTCGCTGTTTTGCCGGCAGCTTCTCGACCGAAAGCTGAGGCTGCATCGTAAAAAAACGCAATCACAAATATTGTGCTGTATTTAAGTGGGTTTGAACTTTTGAATGCTGTTTGGGGCGATGGTTTTTCAAGCGTGTTCGAGTGTAATTATGTTTTTAGCGGTGCGGTTCAATTCGTTATCTTGTCAAAGGTACAAGATGGGATCATGTTTGCAGCACTTGCGTTGTGATTTTTCCTTTTCAGAATCAATCAGCTTTTAAAATTGAAAAGAGATTTCAACGCCTCAAACAACGAACCGAATGTTTATCGTAGTTCACAGACTCGTAATGAACTTCCGATTTTAATGAAAACATACACGTGTGTATGTGTGTGTGTATTTTTTATGACAATATATTGTAAAGTGGTGCAGAAACGTTTCAGTATCCCGTGCATCTCCCAAGCGTCAAAAGTCGCGTAAAAAACGCTCACACTAACGATGATTTTGCGAGCTGCACAACCCACACGCTCTTAAGTTCTTCAATTTTACGATCACTGCACGCTTTGGGGACAGGAGAAGAACATTTATGGGTCCGGGAAGAAGCCCTTTTCCGCTGGATGCAGTTTAAGGGCACGGTTCGGTGAACGAAGGTTTGATGTTGTCGCTTTGTCGCCACCCGGGCGACGTTACGCTTTTCCGCATTCTCACGTGCTCGTATTACTTTCAGTACTTTGATTTTAATGATTTTCCTGTTCTCGGAAATAAATTCCATTTTTCGTCGAAAGTAAGGCAAAATGACTTTACTCTCTTCTTCTTTGGAAACACAATCGACGTTTCTGTGATAAGAAAACGCCTTCCTAATTTATAGTAAATTTAAAGTCGTTAATGGTAAGTCAGTTAATTCAGCACGTTGATTATTACAATCATTGATTTTTCATGTACAAAACCAACCATCTCAATGGATTACTGCGCGATTTACAAATGAATAAAACACGTTAAAATGAAAAAGTTACGAGTTTTCTTCGCTAACTCAATATACGCACCGCGTCACGCAAATCAACTAGCAGCGTTTGAACGAAAACGCACTTAATCCACGACGGTTCGAGCTAACCAGTCGATAGAAAATTACTCCAACTCGAACAAGACAGTCGTCGAAGTCCAGAGACGACGAACAACTAGACCATCCAACTTTTCGCCATTTTAGGAAGTTTCGCATTGGCCGTGCTGCACCCTACGCTGGCGATGTTTCCTTTGTCTCTGTTGCCAGCGTGGTCGTGTGTTGGTTGATGAATTGAATTAACCGCTTGTGACAGAGTTATCACGCCCCTAGGGTTACCGTGCTGCCGATCGAAGCAAAGGAAGTGCCGTCGTTGCTGGCAGTGGCGCTCATCGGGGGTGTGTACTTTCTTTACGCCACTACACATTCATTTATTAGATTTTTGATGGAGTTGCTAGTCAGCTACCGCACGAGACGGAGGCAGCAGAAGAACGATAGTAGCAACCGCTCAAGCCACCCGGGAAAGGGCACGGGTTTAATCAGTCTGTTCCCGTGCATGGTATAATTAGATTAGAGCATAAGTTTTGTTGCTACGTGAGGGCAATAATTTGGAACTATGCAGGCGGAGGGATGCTCTCGTGCGTTACATTACTTACAAGTTGGAGCAATTGGAGAAGTTTGTGCTGATGCAGTGGAACAGTTTTGCTGTTTGATATTACACAGCAAAAGAAATTTAATTTTAGAACATCATGTTTGGTGTTTGCGATCTCTCTGGGTTTGTGTATGATAAACAACCCCTTGCTTCTTGTCTGTTTTCATTTTGTCATTCTAATTATTTTTGTGTGACAATTTAAAAGATATAGTGATATTTATTCTTTCTTAAAGTGAAGTATATTTAACATTTTTATATTATTTTGTCGAGACTAAAATAAACCATACATTTATAAATAAAATTTGTATACTGTTATAATACAATCATCAAAACATAGTTGCTGTATAATTTAACTTGAAAACGCACTCAAGAGAGTGTGTTCGTTTGGTTACGATATGATAAAATTACTTCAGTTTAAACTCTAATTCATTACAAATAGAAAGAAAAACAAGAGCCACACCGCTTTCAAAATTTCTTGCTTCAAAACTTTTACCTTCGTGACCTAGTTTTTGATACAATCATATTGAAACGTTGTGTTTCCATCTGATCTTGTTGTTGTTTTTCTGATTTTAAACCCCTTAAGTTATTACAACGCTAGAAAAAAGATTGAAGAAAAACAGTTTTGTAGCATGAATTTTTCAGCATGCTACTTACCATTAAATAGACTATTTTGGAACGCTCTCTGTTTCGTGTTGGCATAATGTGCTGTCGATGAAAAGCGTGCTGAAAATTAAACGCTTGTCTTCACGATGAGACGCACCTCAAGCAACATTCTGCTTCTATTTTTACCTGTCAAACACATCATCGCTGCTGATAGATTCCATCTAGACGCTTTTGTGCTGTAAACACCGCAAACGCAAAACATTAATCCATCCGCTCCGCTCTGCATTTTGTGCCACCGTCGAGCGTAATTGTTCGGAAGACAGAAAATGTTTTCGTATGGCAGAAAATTGGATTTCAGTGTAGCTCATAACCTGCCCACACGTGACGCGCTGTAATGCTTCGGTCGCGCTCGTCACCGCCGGCTCCCGGCACGCCAAAACCATCGTGCACCGTGCGTTAAATGAGTTGCACCGGATGAAGCACGAAAGCGAAACAAGAACACCAGCAGAAGCAGCAAACCATTAAAACAAGACGGGCCGCGCGGAAGGAAGAAACGTTGTGTGTTCCGCTTCCGGTGTACGGTGATACGGATGCGGTGTACGCCTTCATAACGCCATCCACCATCCGAAAATGCTGGCTCGCCCCTGTGTAGACGACCGCGAAATGATCGTTAAATTATATGCCCATGCTCTTTCTATAACGCAAGTTGCTCCGGAATCTCCGTTGGTGCAAAGCGTGTAGGGAGAACGGCCAGAAGAAAGAATGCGTACCGGAAACGAAATGCTCTGCCACTGGTTTCTTCTTGTATGATATTACAGTGGAGGGATTTGTGGAAAAGGGAACGGTCGAGCGATTGCTTTAGAGTACCGGGCAGAACCAACAAAAGGGCAAATGGCGTTCGCTGTGGATGTCATTAGCCATCAAACACATGCTAATTGTTGATGATGAATGAAGCACGGCCGGCGGCAGCAGGAACATTACCTCCACGAGCTCCCTTACCTAATGGAATTTTTAGAGCAGGGACGGGCTTTACAAGGGTGGTAGGAAAAAAATGCGTTCATTTCACGAACAGCATTTAGATGAATCAAAGAAAAAAAGGTCTCTTAAATGGGAAGTAAAATAAAGGAACTTCGAATCGATAGTTTATTATACCTTCAACTTCATTCTCGAGTGTTTGAACTGCCACGGTCCTTAGGGATTATTAAATTAATGACAGGACGTCTGTTTTTGTGGTTTATGTTTGTATGTTAAAGCTTCATTAAATGGCTTACCAAATAGCTTGACCCGTCAGTCAATGAAACCAAATCAAATCAAGGCCGTAAGTCGCACACGGCCAACCCAGGGACCAGGAAAACTTTCCCGATGATTGATGAAGACAGCTTTGGGTTGGAACGACATGTCAAAAGCAGAGCTGTAGCGTAAACCTCCCTACTACCGGGTTTGTTTCATGTCTCAGTATGTAACCGTCGGGGATTGTATCATAAATGAAGTGATACACACTTGATAATGACAGGAAAAGGTGTCTTTTCTTTACCCTACTTGCTTAAGGATTCATTTTTGTCGCCCCAAAGAAAGTTTGTAATAGCCCGTCGTGTACTAAGACTAAAAAGTGCCTTAAGGTAGACAAAAGGTAAGGTAAAGCTTTGAAAATCAAAATAAATAATACCGCTTAGAAAATTGGTAAAGTTCTGTTTCTTTGAATACTACCAAAACATGTTTTATTATTGTTACTAGTTTAATTACGTAAAACAAAAAGTACGTTACTATTTTAATTTTCTATCGTTCCTGAACTATCAAAACCTGAACTTGTTTGGAGTTTTGCATACCTTTAGGCGCTCTAACCAGCATGAAACTAATTATCATTTCATGCGTCTTAGCATACACCCAGTAAGCCATAATTTTCGTTGGATGAACTCGTTTATTTAAGGACACTGCGTGCCCCCGCTGCATGTTGTCAACAGCTGTGCTGCAGTAATATTGTCCCCGCTTGTTTATGAATGCTTCGGGCTGTGCTTTCTTCAAATGTTGCTACATACGTACACGCTCCGGTCTGTTTAAACAAACCGTATCACTCGGGCGCACGCACATTCAGGATGCGTAGGTCATCGCGGGGATATCGCGACCATACGTGGCACACGGTCGCACGAATAGGCTTGCCCGCTTGCTTTCATAATTTAACTGCTTAACTCTCGGGGTTAGCCCACCACCACCACCGCCCTCGGGGCGTATGCGAATTCCAAAACCCGGTCAGCCACTCGCTGTAATTTACGCTGTTTTAAATTATGCGCAACTTCGAAAAGGACGGTTTGGCGAAATGCAACGGCAAAACGGTTCACCGTTCGGTGAGCTCCGATGATATTCCGCATTTCCTAATTCTGCGTTGTCGTTCACTTCAATTCACTCTTTCCCACTCCAAAAGGGTTGGTGGGGCAGGGAGATGGCTTGTAGCATAAATTTTGCGCTACCCTGCTATTGCTTGATTCCGTCTTGCGAACGACAAACGGGACGCACACGGTATTACGACTTCTCGTGTGGGCCCATGCTCATCGTAGCCGTCGCTTGTCGACGCATAACTTTGCATACAGAACCCACCCTCACTCTCCGGCTCGGAGGAAAGCTGGTTAGCTTAGGTGAATTATGCTAAGTTCCGCGACGTGTGTGCAAACCGCAACAGTGCGAAGCAAAACCCACGTCAACGGCGTCGCGACCACCGTACCGTTGGCTGGGTTTCGTTTTTCGAGCTAACTTTAAATGCATTAAGTGCCCTTGTTTGAAACTTCGCCCAAGCTGTGCCGAGGTAAGGCAAATCCTTTGTGGCCGGTTGGGCTTTAAAAGTTGTAAGTTTAGTTTTAATTTTCCTTAAAGAGAAGCAGCTCCGTTTTCAAGAAGCGTTTAAACGGGTTGCTTGCACTTTTGCTGCAAAGAAGTAACTTTGTCATGACATTTGCATAGATGCAGGCGGTTTTGCTGTATAAATATATTTTTCCTCCTATTTTTATTCATATTGGTTTCTGAATTATTTTTAAAGAAATAACAGTTTGTTGTAGTTTTTAAACCGTTTAGAAATGCACTCTATCAAACCAGAAGTAGTATGCCATCTCATTGTTCATATCTACTACACTTATTTCGAATCTGATCCACCCGGCTAAAGAGCGTTACAGTAATTTGCGTTCGTACGCGCCTAATAGGTGTCATCACTAAATGAAGCAAACGACCCGGGACAGCAATACGAAGCCCTATTTTTATCACCAACCCATCGCGCGCATAATCGAGCATCGAGTTGCTTATTGTGCTGCTTGCTAATAGCGGCTCGGCATCTGCTTTCCCCCTGTGTCTTGACTGTCAATGTCCAGTCGGTTTCGCTCGCTCGGGCTCTGTGCTTAATGGGCACGTTAATACCCATCTCGTCTCTGGTTGGCTTAATCGCCATCACACGCTCCGGCTGGGTGCCACCAGGAGAACTGTGAGCACAGTAGTCCGACCATGAAATCGGGACGAAAAGTAGAAACCAGAGCACTATAGATTTTAGTGGTCAATCATTGCGTCCGGTCGTTTTGCATCATCCGCAATTAGCTGAAAGTGGACCATGTGGCTTTGCCAACGGACCAGTGTAAATGGTCCGTTAATTAGAGTGCTATTATTTGTCGTGTGAAATTTGGTTTCAATACTTTAAGGAAGATTAAATGAGTTATCGAAAGATACTGTGTAGCGTTAACGATAGGATACTGAATATCACTTAGTAAAAAAGAATTTAAAAAAAATAAAAATTAACTATTCCTTTTCCTATTTTCTTTCCAGGTATGCGTAAGTTGTCCAAAAAATTCTACGACTTCCAGAAGACCTGGTATTGATTTTGAGTAAGAAAACAACCAACAATCATTATATTACATCTTCTACGTAATGTACCCTCGCTTCGTATGAACAAACCGCTACAGCCACAGTAGGCTAAACACATGCTTTTATTTTTCCCTTCATTTCCTCATCCATGTTCCAGCAAACTCCTACGCTTGCTTACCAAAGAACGGACGCAAAAACTTACTTTCTCTTACAGGCTGGCAAGACAATGTTGTACCGTGTGCTGCCTTTGTTGAAAGCTGCCTTTTCACACATCGACCGTTTCGATTCTTTGCGGCCCGATGACATTGGAGCGTCGTTCGGTGAAAGTTTGACCAGGCCTCCCAAAAAGAAAAAAAACACACAACAAAAGGAAAACAACGGAAAACAGAACAGCAGGCTTCCGCGCTGCTGTGACTTTGGTGTTCGTAAAGCATGTAACTTAATGCGCCCGGCAAGTTTGGAGTGCCGTGGAAGTTGTTTTACCACCATCGGCCCCGATCGCCGTGCGAAGCAAAGCTGCTTTTGCCGACTGTGGTATTAGTTTTCGTACACCCGGGTCAGGGCAGGCAACATCCGAGAAGTTTTCGCCCGAAACATTGATGGTGAATAGTTTCACGAGCGCGAAACGGAGCGGGAAAAAGGGAGAGCGTGCTGATGCGGATGGTATATCATTGGTTTTTATCGTGCAGCCGGATGGAGAGTGTGTTTCGGGTAACATGTTTGCATAAAAAATTCAGACCAATCAAGAACGCGGAAGGTTAGATTACACTAATCGAGCTGGCACCATCATAACACACGGCTTTTGTTTGCGAAGTTTCTGCTTATTATTTGTTTGAGCTTCTTTTGATGCTCATCGATGAATGTGTCATCAAAGCTGTCATATTTGTTTGATTAAATTTTGGTGATTTCACTTATGATTGACGATAGAACTGCTGATACGCCTAAATGTATGCAAACGGTGTGGCTAATTGACCTTATATTTCGTTTTATGAACTAATCCCAAAAATGAACCGCAATTTAAATGATGTCACCTTGAAAATGTGGCTGGGTCATCGATTTCAGCCACAATACATTTATGCAGATGAAACAATTTCAAAAGCAGAATTTAAAAAATAAATTTAAATTTATAGCTTTTCCATTTCCCACCGGAGGTTCCCTAAGCAATTTCGAAACAATTGATTTGGTTATGAAATCGGTATGAAATCAATCATTAGCATATCATTCACGCATTTGTCAAATTATTAAACATCACCACGTGGTAGCTGGAGCGGGCAGTTATGGAAGTTCGTTTCATCGCCAGCCCAGTTGCTACCTGAAATATGCACATGCAATTACTACTGGTCAAGTACGGTCGACTAACCTTACCGGGGTAAAGGGTTAGCTGATTATTGATCGCGACATAATGGGCTAATCATATTATTCTAATAATGCACCACCCTTTGCCGTGCCTGCCTTCACAACATCGCAGCAACATTCGTCAATCAAATTAGCCTCATTCGCCTAGCCGTTTGCACAAGCTTCCCCTAGCTGGTTTATTTTGATCACTGACGGTTCAAAACAGGCATTAGACGGTGTAGCAAACGTTCTTCGAGGAGGAGCGCATTATACAAAAAATCTCGCACATTATGGTTATCGAATTTTTTTTATTTAATCTTGCAATTTATGACACCAATACCCGAAAAAACTTGTCGATAGACAAGGACGGCGAATTTTGGTTCACATGTTACGCAAATTGCAGCAATTTAGGAGCGGTACAGTTGGTGATGATGCTGGTAGTACAGTACGCTCCTTTCTTGCACGCTTTACTCGTGCTACCTTGGCCCCAAAACACACATGCAGCAATGTTTGCAAAGTGATTAAAACATAACGGCCGGCAAAGCTCGCGCAGATGAATTATGCGTTAATCAATTTATTGCTCCACATCCGGCTGGGAATGATACTCATTCACGGCACTGCGGGCAAAAAAAGCGACATCACGGCAAGCACACGGAGATATTTCCCCCTTGGGGGATGTAGCAAACTTTGGCGCGTTCGATGCGGCGGCAGCAAACCGAGTGCAAACACCACAAGCACCTCCACTGCCACCAACGCCTCGGATTACTCCGGTAATGTTGGGCTTGAATAGTATGGTACCGAAAATGTGAAACGGAACCTCGCGTCCCAAACGGAAGTGAGCACACATTTGGTGACTGCATCAACGTCGTCTAACCTTGACTCTGCGTCACCGGGGCGGACAAGATAAAATCCCATCCCAGAAGGGACACGAAGGATGGCTCGGTTCTGTTTGTCGCTGGGATTTACTTTTTTTTCGTCAAAGCCCACCAAGCAAATTTGCCGTCGGTTCAGTTATGATAACTGTGGCTCGGAGATATCCACCGGCGGGAAAAGGATTTTTTTGGGTGTTTTGGCGAGATTTTGGCACCACGCGTTCGCTGCTACACGGACGTTGACGCGTCGCGCTTCTGAGCGGCTCCAGAGCCCACGGAACGCTCTCCGACCTTGCCGCGCCTTCCCGCAGGCATCACACTGCAGATGTAGTAAATTACGGCAGCAGCTCATTTGAATTCATAAATAATCATTTTCTCCTCTTTGCACCACGCGCGCTCGAGTCGTCCCACACACTGTGCACTGTGGGGAATTAGTTACTTCACGGTGTCGGCGCGGTTCGGGGTTACCGGTTTTGACCTGGCTCAAGACGGTTCGGGGAGTGTTCCCCTTTCTTCGCCGACTGCATTACTGTGCGGGTCGATTTCGAGGCTGGAAAAGTGGGAATACCTTTCACGGTTTACCTTCGTGCTGGTACGTTTGTTTGAATATTGCTTGCCCTGCTTACTGCTGACTGCTGCTGTGTATACGGCATTCTAGTTCTCTGTGCATTGTGACGTTCGCTGCGGGCTGGTATAATTGGTAAATTCGTGTGTACACATCGTTGCTTACCCAAGATAATCATCACCAGGTCCAAGCGATACATTTGGAATGACGTAAAGATTGAAACAGTCCCGCGATAAGATATGGCCATGAAACGTCATTGCTAGCACCTGCGCTTGCATTTGTTTTACAGTGCGCTTTTGGAACAATAAGTTACCTTTCATTGGCGTTCCCCAATGTTACTGTTATGTTGCTCAAGGAAACTGTCGTCATGCGATCATCTGTTAAACGAATGACCTAGACCTAGTAGTTACATATTGCCCCCTGGTGGTGTGCATTATGGATATGAAGCATGTAAAGATGGGATAAAATGAAGTTTGAACACATATTTTAGAATTTTTGTTTGTTTTTAATTGTTTTAACGGCTAAAGTCTAGATTACCGCTCGCCCGATTTGTGCGGCCCCTAAAGGTATGCAATTCCCGTTTTCGTCGCACGGTATGCTAAATCCATGCGGTGAGTTTCGTAATTTCTATGTTTTTTTTTTTCAAAATGCCCCTTCTTTAATTATTATATAGGGTTAAAAACGAGATTAACACACTCACATTTATGCACAGCGCTTAAAATAATTCAATAATCGTAATAGAATAGAAACTCACCGCAAGAAATTACGAAGCTCACTGCAAGGATTTAGCATATACTACGACCAAAACGGGGGTTACATACTTATAGGCATCACTAAAATCGGGCGAGGGTTAATCTAGACTTTAGACATTTTATCTGTTTATTTAGGTATGCAATTTCAAAAGGTTTAAATGGTTGTGATAGAACTAAGCGACGAACCCATATTAAATAATAAAATAGCAAACCTCTTGGCAACAACGGTCACAAAGCGCCTAAAAGTATGCAATAGTTCAACTTAAAATGATTTTCTAACTTTATTGACGCAAATGAAACGTGCATACTTTTAGGCGCTTTTGCTCAAACACTCAAGCATTTTTTTGTTGTTCTATATCAAAAACACTTAACAGAATTTTTGTGACCAGAAGTCTCATGAGAGACAAACGGCACAAACGACGTTTTTTGTTGTTCTATATCAGAAACACTTAACAGAATTTTTGTGACCAAAATGAAATGAGAAAATCTCATGAGAGACAAACCGTACATACGACGCCTTACCATCAACGGCGTTACCGTCATCAAATAAATACCTTTCACCCCTTGAACATTTTAAAACGTTTTCTACCTGTCAGCCACAAAGTTGGACAGGATAGAGCTTTCTCAATACCAAACACAAAATAGCAATAAAAGAAACCCCTACAACTTCCTACCGCATCTTTCATTCAACTGTCCACTCTCGATTGAAATAACAGTCACAATAAAGTCTTTTCAAATAAAACCGATAAACAGCAAATTACGACGCAAAGAAGACGTTCCCCGTGCTAGACAACGGTGTAAAAGGGGCGATGTTTTGTGTTCTCTTCTCCCTTTTTTTTAAGTTTTTTCCGCTGCTGGAAAAGTTAACAACCTATCCCAAAGATTACCACTTCCAAAGCACCCAAATCAGTGTCGTCCAATATGTCTGACAGCGGAGCTACTGCGTGCCTGAACGAATTCCACCCCTGTCGGTGGTGTAACATTTTCTTTATGCAGGACATATTACCAGCTTCTATGCCAGGTGGCATGTTGAGATGCTTGAATTTGTGTAAACTTACACATAACCAAAGACATAGATCGGTTGGGCCATTTTTAGCGCGTGCAAGAAGTTTTGTGTGGAGATTCTCTAGTGAAGGTGCTAGATGGGAACCATACTAGTGTTGAACTAGTCTTAAAAGCGGATTCCTCTCTACCTTTCTGATCGAGCAAATCGAATTAAAGCAAAAAAAAAATGCCATAAAAACTATGTGACGCTATGCTTTCATTTGCAAGCTCGCATATTTTCATTCCTGTAACGTACTTTTCGCACAAAAGCGGGCCACAGACACCAAAAAGGGAACAACGCTACTCATAAATTATAACTTTTCCGTACTTTTACCGAAACGATTTTTTCCCTCATCACACCCTACCCCGTCCTTCGTTCGGTAGCGAAAACTTTGCAATTTTTCGCTCTCCCTCATCGATGCCGGGAGTCGTTTTAATGCAAGTGCCAGGAAAAGGAAGGAACCCACAGCTTAGAGCAGGGAACAGTGCCGATTCTAAAGCGCTACCTGGCCATAGAGTAACTTTCTGCTTTCATCGTCCCATACTTCCCACGTACCACGCCGGTTTCGCCGGCACAGCACTGTTTAATTACACTCATCCATCTTTGGGTAGCGAACCTATCCTATACGCCGTCGGTCACCGAGCGGCACTTAATTCCACGTGAAAGCTGCTACGCTACGACGACATCAAACAGGCGGATGTGTAAAAGCAAGAAAAAAAAAGTTGCCCCGAAAAGTTTTCCGAACCCCGGGGCGGGTGTGGTGCATGTGTATGTGTGACTGTACTTCCTTTCGAAGAGTTTGTGTCTTGCAAAACCCGTGCGTCCTTTCCATTGTGCAGAAGGCTCAGGACGGTAATTACGCAGACTTAAGGAAGTGCAGCTGGTGCCTGTAGCGGCAGTGTTCGGGGTTTGAACGGAGGAGAACGGCACAGTCTTGGTGTGGCGAGGGGGCGAAGAACTGCATCACTATTAAATGATGACAAGTGGTGCATAAATTTTTCCCCAGCTACAATCCACACCGATTAACGAGTCTCGGCGGAGCGATGGAATGTGTGCTTAATAGCGTAAGAAATCTCTAGGTTTTGTTGTGCTTTTGTTGTGAGGCAAATTTATATCGATGCCGGTGCATGATTTGGTGCATGAACGGATTTTAATCGCTTTATTTGACAGTTTTTATTGCTCTTTTCATATCAGTGAATTTTATGGGCAGTGAAACGGTAATTGAGATTCAATAGAAATCTAAAAAATGCATTTGCACGAAAATTAAAATAAAATTAAAGGATTGGAAGAAAATAGTCAAATACATACTGTGCATTATTATCAACAGTAGTATACCTTCAGGCGCGTTCCTTTGCGTATTGCATATATTTAGGCTGATTAAGAATTTAACAAAAAAAAATACTGTAACGTGTAACACATCACTCTTGATATCATAAAAAATGTAACATTTTCTTAAAGATGTTCAATCCAATATATCTACCAACTTTTGGCATGGAAAGACGAGGCCTATGCAAAAGTCAATGGATCGGCACTTCTCGGAAAACATGCCCCACTGACAGATGGAACCATGCCGCCGGTACTGACGTATGCGTAAAATCAAACCAAGCCGGAAAATCTTTTAACCCCTGACTTTATCTTCCTTCACAACCAGTGTGAATCTGCACAACATAAGCCTTTTTTCCAGCGAAGGCCCGAGATTTTTCTGCTCAAGTGCGTGCCGAAAGGGCATTTGGTGGTGGTAGGCAGGCTTCCAATGAAAACTCACGCTGGAAGCTTACCATCCCGTGCACCATTTGCGCGCCATAATTGTTTTCGGCACGCAGACGAATCCTTTGGTTAAGATAGAGTGAAGTCACTGTGTTTTGTGTGAGCAGGTGCGTATGCGTTTTTCCGAGTTTCTTTTGCTACGGTAGGTGAAAATTCGATAACTTTGGTACCTACGGATAAAACGATGGTTGGGGTGCAGATCATTAATAAATGATCGAGCTGTATCAGCTCCAACAGAAAGGCGTTTTTGGAAGGAAAGCATCATTTATTGTATTCTAATTCTGGGTTTCAAGGATTCCATTATATTAAGTGTTTTGTAATATTATGTAAACAGTCAGTTTTTTTTGTAAATAGCAGGGTTTCAAGAGCTTTAAGGAAATGAGACTGTGCAACCTTTTTTGTGTCCTTTTTTACACAACAAGTAACACGCAGCTGCGTTGCGTCGCTTCCATTGGGAACGTAGAGTTACTCAAAAAATATGTAGGTCGTCGTTGCTTCTTTTTATTTCACGCTTTGCATTTTGTCAAACATGTCACTAGCTTGTCGCTGGGAGACGGCGCTACACGGCTACCGTGTCGCTGATGCTGATGAATAATCCAACACTTGCCAGCTGCTAAAACTCGAGTCACTTTGTATCACTAGCACTAGCTCTACATTCCTTTACGATGACTTGCAAACAGCTTCAACATAGCAGATGTGGATTTTTTCGTGATTGTTTTATGTACACGAAAAAGAGACTTTTGAACAAATGCGTTTGTTAATTTTTCGACAAAATATAAGTAAATTCTACCACAATATAAAGCAAACACTCAGCTCATTCCATTCGTTTGCCGTGTTCGTGAGTATTACGTGACGAATCTTGAGCGCTTAAGCTTTAAGCTTCGAGCGACTGTCGCGTGTTTGCTACGTTGTATTCCTTATCGAACGGTGTGTGTTTTTATGTGTATTTTGTATGTGTGTGTGTGTGTGTATATAAGACGTATTGCTAGCACGGGATTTATGCTGTGACTCCTGGCAAGCAGCTACCATTTGGCAATTCTGGCTTGGTAAATAATTTAATAGTTTATTTTCAGCCATGCTCATGAATAAGGGAGCGAAGTTTTGTAGGTTGATGCCATTTTTGGGTTTGCAGAGAAAAAAAACCTCCCTCCATTAGTTCGTGCAAGAGCGTACCGGGAATGTGTGGTAAAATTTTGAGAATGCATTCGGTACATTTACTCATAAAAAAATACATTCCTTTCAGAGTCAAAAAAGTAAGCAATACGGCCTGACCGTGTTACCGAAAAAAAAGTTCAAAAAGTAAGCAATAACGATGGTTTAACTTAGTGCAGAGAATTAAAGCAAAATAAAAATATTTTTTTTGGAAAGATAAAAGTATACAAACGGTCATCGCTACTACTTTTCGTTGTCTACTTGTTAACAAGCTAACAAACACGATGCATTCCCTGTGCGCTTCAAGTCCAAAGAGTGGAGTGCATTTCACGTGTACAAAATAGCTGCTGCATTTCAAATAACGTTTCGAAACGCTATTCCCAATCTCACCTTCCCACACAAACGATAGTTCCTATAAATGCATCAAACAAAACTAGTGCAAGGGCACTATGAAATAAGTGTCCACAAGGGAAGTCGTTTCACGGCTTAAGTTGTTGCCGCACCGAAAATAACTGCCGACGGTCCGGTTGCTTCATACCTATCGCTTTCACACTGCTTGATATTGAGGCACCTATCTCCACTTTCCTTTTCCTTGCCGGTGAAATGCAATTTCTAGCCCAGCTTGCCCGTTCCACACCTTGGCGGCAATTGGCTGAATTCGCAACAGTGAACAGAACCGGACGGAAAGTGTCGAATTTCCAAGAGATTGTCTTCGTCCACCGCCATTGACTTCCTGTCAATTATCCCTCGGTGGAACATGGAAATCGAATCAAACTATAATGCGATCCCGAACGTTTGGCATGCCGCGTTTCCCGTCGTCCGTAACCCTTCGCCTGTTCGGTGGAAGGGAAGCAAGCCTGTACGGTCGGTTGCTTGTGCAAATTGGCTTATCCTTTTGGGAAGCATTTTTTTGTGTTGAAACTCTCTGCCTCAACCATTATGGTGCAACATTTCAAGTCTTTTTGGGATGTGTTTAAAGCAGATTTTTCCAGTGTGTTTCATGTGATGAAATCGTGTTCTTAGTTCAAATGTTCAAATTTCTACTCAAAATTTTGTATTTATTAATGTAAAGCATGCAACATCATAAGGCAGCAAAACACATTTTCGGTGGGAAATGAAATACCGAGCCAAATTAGTTCACCGATATTGCTCTTTGCTGTATCTGCGGTTGTAGTAGCTAACCGTGGCGTTTTTGTATACGATGATACGTTCCATGCGCACATCTCTCTCTCTCTTCTCCGCGGGAAACGCGCTATCGCACAAATGGACACACGAATATTCGTGCCTCGCGTTTTGCTTACCCGCATAAAGGCAAAAAGCACGAAAACAACAACTTTTTGCTGTTTTGCTCAACTAGTTTTTCGCTCACCGCTGGTACGGTATATCTTCATTGCGCCAAAATGAAATTTGGCGCCTCGCTGTTGCATGTGCAGCGCTAAGGAATTGCCATTTATCATCGCGGCTGCAGCTGGGAGGGATCGTTTTTAATTTACATGCGCATTTATCAGTGCAAATATTTACCAAAGCTTTCTACCACCTGCTGCCACAGCAGCGAGCGGCGCAGATAATGCGAAAAGAATGCTGGATTTGTAATATGTTGCTAGTTGCTTTTTGCTCAAACTCAGAAAAAGATTCTTGTCTTGAGCAAGCTCCCACACAAACGTTTGTGAGCATATTAATTGGTGTCTTTTCTTTACCGTGCACACACACACACAAACACACATAGTTAATCATATTTGAACGGCTTTTAATCTTTACGCCGCGCAGCTGCAGCGATCCCGTTCCATTACATTAACGAGTTCCACTTCATTGGAGTATCACATCGTTAAATCATCGTTTACGACGACGCCAAAGTGCTATCGGACCGAAAAGCCTGAGACAGCGTGGGTGTGCGGCCCGCCTGCTGGCAGAAGCATCTGTTGATTCTTGCAGCCAACCGCCTTATCTTGCGTGCTCTGTAACCACGACTCGTGCGTAGGTGTAGGCAAGAGAGTGTGTCATTAAACGACATTTGTAATCGAGCAATCAGCCACTCAGACTTGATGATAATAAAAAAATGCAATTAGCTGTATCTGCTATACCTGTACACTATTGTCAAACTTATTAAAATGCAATTTCTTTTGTTTAAAGTTGGTAAACGATATTGTTGCATGGAGACGCCCAGTGCTTTATATGGTTTTAATGAGTATAGTAATTATTATATTTTCTAGCACATTACTGCAGTACAATTGAAATGCTTAAAACAATTGAGAAGGCAACTTGAATTCCTCCAATACGATCAAAAATATGTTTGGTGGGGAATATATTACCATTTTAATAATCAGTGGAGACGCTTGGTGTTTTTAGGGATTTTTTCAATTAATTTATTTGCATGATTTTTTTACACAAACAACTTTCAGACAGTGAGCGTAAAAAAGTAGTTGATTTAACTCGTGATTTCTGTCGCTATTTGAGGTTTAAACTAGTCTGCATATATGCTTATCGAACACTGTAAAAATGTTATGGAGGCGCCTGGTGTTTTGTAAAACAGCGTGCAGGCAATCATTTGCTATTGTTATCATTCGTCAAAGAAAAAAAAGAATGCTTGAGTTAACACGAAAAACAGGATAAGCCATGGTGCATATCGCTCTACTGTTCGGCTCTCTTCTTCATCAAACTTTAGCCCTCATTGATCACTCTATCTTTATTCCCCGGAAGCCTTAACGCTACAAATGTGACCGATGTGAAACGGACCGAAAAAGGATGGGACGCTCACCGCTCGCTGCCCGTGCGAAAACGATACGCAGGCATGCGTGATTTGTGGACTCTACCGGGCACATGTTTTATCAAGATTTATTCTTCCCATTAAACGGAGGTTTCCTTTTATTTGGAAAGATTTCCCCTTCGCCGTTTCCACCTTCTCCCACCAGTGCTGTAGTTTTGTGCTTTTCAGCATGTCTGAGCTACCTTGAAGCTGGCGGGCGGGCGAAGAGTGAAGAAAAACGCATTCAGTATCAAGCGGTGCGGTGTCGTTGCGGCGCTACCTCTGATGGGCACGGCTGATTACAGTACGCGGTGGAGGAAGCATTGCTTTCGGTGCGCTTTTCTTGGATGGGCTTTCTTTCTTGCTTCATTCCCATAACTACATACGCTTGTTGCTCCCGCACACCCTGCTTGCGCTCGGCGCTTTTGACGCAACAAGGGTTGAAACCCGTTAAGCGGATTACGGAACATTCTTCAGGACCGCTGGCGCGGGGTTCCTTTCACAGCGCCAGCAAATGTCTCGTTCGCTCTTATCTCTGGCTTCGTTTCGTTCCAATGCGCCTTCCTCCGTTTTCCACGTGTGAACATACCTTCCGCTTGGCCTTCCGCTCGCACAGAGCAGGCAAATAAGTGAGCGTACACACACAACCGACTTGTTGTACGGCGTGCCATGGCTTCTCGATATCAATATCAAGTGCTTGTTCCTTTCGTACATCGAAATCACGCACCGGGTTTGGTGAGCACAATGACGGGCCTGACAGGGTTTGCTGCTGAGCAGTTTTGCGCATCGACCGCATCCGATTGGCCGACCGGGGTTGAACCATTTCCGCAACGAGCAGCTGGAACGTGAAGTCATGTACAGCAAAAAAGTGAACGAATTGTACCTTTAATCCTTTTTCTCCTCCCTTTACACACACGCACACACACACGCGCGCACACACTTGTTTCCTTTACTGCCGATGCTATTTTCAATGACCCAGGGCATTTCAGGGTAAATAACGAGGTCGAGATAGGAATGGGTTGGTTTTTCATGTTACGCACCTTCACCGTGAATGTTTTATTCAAAGAGATGGTTTATTGGTTTACCTTCTCATTTTCGCTGAACCGCAGGCAAACTGATCCCTCAATTCAAATGTGCTTTCGGTGGTACCGTCAATGGGTATCCTGGATCGAGAAAGAGAGTACTGTTTTTTATTCGTTTTGCTGACTTATTCATCAGTTTTACGAATGATTCGTAAAAATTTGGTTGTATTTTTAGAACAGCACTTCCAGTTCTTCTTAAAATATTGTATCAATCTTGTTTTGGCTTCCCTTAATATTTATCAGGAAGTCAGGCAAGATCCCTATAATTATATTAGAAATACAAGATTTAAAATATTATATTAAATGAATTAAAATTAAAGGCTTAAGTCTAGATCAACCCTCGCCCGATTTTCGTGGCGCCTAAAAGTATGCAACCTTTGTTTTGGTCGTTGTATATGCTAAATCCATGCGGTGAGTTTCGTAATTTCTATGTTTTTTGCAAAACGTATTTTTAAATTGACTGGTTTAATAACGCAAAAAAAATTATTTAACATTTTTGAATAATATTTAGGGAAGACAGGTTTCGAAATTCATGATTATTGAATTATTTTAAACGCTGTTCGTGTGTGAATCTAGACTTTAAACCTATATAATAATTGAAAAAGGAGGTAATATATTAGTATTTCATTAAATTGTATTATTATCTTCAATTTTCAATTAAATCTTTTGTTTTTACTAAGAAATGATATATTTATGAGATAAAAACAATATACTTTGGAACATTCTTCAATACACACAATGTTGAAAGCTGTTTTATGTTGATACACAGCGTTTAAAATAATTCAATAATCATGAATGTCGAAACATATATATATTATATAACAAAAAAACTGTTAAATAATTTTTTCGCGTTATTAAAACAAACAATTTGAAAGGAAGCTTTGATGAAAACATAGAAATTACGAAACTCACCGCATAGAATTGGCAAACCGTGCGACGAAAATGGGAATTGCATACCTTTAGGCGTCACGAAAATCGAGGGTTAATCTAGACTTTAGCCAAATTAAATATTTTAATATGAAAATCGCATTTAGAAAATTTTGTTTCATACAATTCTAATTAAACCATCAAATGTTCTGCTTTACACAAACACTCTCCGAAGTGCGATGAAAGCGCGCGCCCTATAATTATATTAGAAATACAAGATTTAAAATATTATATTAATTGAATTAAAATGAAATATTTTAATATGAAAATCGCATTTAGGAAATTTTGTTTCATACAATTCTAATTCAATACATCAAATGTTCTGCTTTACACAAACACTCTCCGAAGTGCGATGAAAGCTCGCGCCCGGTGAAGGCTTATACCATCCCGAACAGCGAATTTGCATTCAAAGCGTTAGATAGCCGGCATGACAAACATGAAAGGATGCATCACTGCAAGCGGGGCAGCCGGCAACATTTTAAGTACATTTTCATGTAGGCTTTACATGTTCACCTCTGCCTTCCGTTTTTGCAGTGTTTGCTTCGAATGTTTTACTCCACTCAGAATGGTTTAGCTTTAATTTCAAACAAACACTAGCGTAAGCTTTGTTTTTCATTGCATTGCAAAAGGATTGCTTCATCCGTTAGCATATGCCGCTACGGTATGGCACCATGTGGTAGCTGTAAACTCTTTGTGTTTCGATAAATTCAATGTAACAGCACTGGCAGCACACAGTGAACAGTACGGATGCCTCACAGCACTAAACCGGTTTTAATAGTTCGTAAAAGTATGGTTGAAACAGTCGTTGTTGTAGCGGTTTTCCGTTGACTGGCTGTGAGCTTCATTACAGCTTCCTTTCCTCGCCCCTTTTATGTGGCACAAATGGACATGTTGTGGTGTCATCACAAATGTTGAGCTTTATTGCCTCACAATGCTGGCGATTGAGCAAAACTAGCGTGATGTTGGTTGACATACAAAAAAAAAAGGTGTCTGTGGGTGAGTGTGGTAGAAAAATGCTGTGCTGCACATTCGTTACCACCCGCACAGTTTTTGGTCCATCATCTCACGACTGTCGGGAATCGCTCTTAGTCACAAAATATGTGGCTGCTACTGTGCAGTGATTGTGAAATGAAACCGTAAAAATCAAATCAAAAGAGATAGGTGGAAGGCAAGAAAGCCACACACACACACACAGACGCAATCCAAAGCAAAGATTAAATTTTGCAATCGACATTTCGTGTCACACCGGCTGCACACGTTCGTGTGCGCGCAGCAATCAAACCGAGAAGCCACACGACACAGTGTGGATGAAATCTGAGGTGAGAGAAGAAGAAGAAGAAAAAACAGGAACCAGCAATGAGGGTTTCCCGGCTCACGAACACATAAAAGCCTGATGAGAACCGTGTCAGCTGTTTGCTAAGCGAAAACCAATTGGTTGGAAGCACGGCCGTGGCAGCCACGTGTGGGAAAAAGAAACAGCAGCAGCAGCACAACGATAATGGCACGTATCGCAAGCAAATCCGGATGAGCGAGATGTGCTCGATCGGCTGGGCGGCCGATGTGAACCGACCGACCGGCTAAGCTGGGCTAAGTGCTGACAAGTGCGGGCCAAGGAAGGTTTGTGTTCGGCCTCGGGCGTTTCGGGGGATGTATGTGATGCACGAGACGCAAAAGCATTATCCTCCCCCCGGGAGCGATGGTAAACCGCGATTAGTCTGCTGACGGATGGATATGTGACCCGGTGGGAAACACGAAACTGCGATCCACCGGCAAACCACAGCCCGGGCTTCGGCGGACTGTTTTATCACTCATCGCTCGCTCGGAGCATTCGAATTGGCTGTTTTTTTTTCTTAGCATTTCAAGATTTTGCAGGTACCACACCGAAGACACGTGTGTCGAAAATCGAATTTGAAACATTGTGATTTGATCGCAACTTTCGGATGGAGCGCGTGCTGCAGCCTAAAGGCGAAGAAAAGTGATATTTAGCGTCTGTTAAAGCGCAGGGATTAAAGGGAACTTTCCGGGTGTCTGTGACGATGTTTTATGTTGTAATGAAACAAATCATTTGGGAACATTTTTCTGTAGCATTTTTATCGATTCTGATCTCATGAAGCAAAGTCAAAAGCTTCTTAAGGACAAAAGGGTTTAAACAGTGTATTTCGCTAGTGTAATTAATTTAACGCTTTCTATTCTAGCGCCACATGGCGGTGGCTAGCGGAACCGTCTCGGCATAGTGAACCGATCTTCGTTCTGAATGAATAAAGTTGAAATTTACCTAGCTTCCCGGTTAAACTGACTGGAAATTATATTAAACTGATACAGTAAGCAGCTGTTTTGTGTAAATAATTATTTTTCACAAACTAAAGTGATGAATCTAATGCGGTAAATATTCAGGTCACATTACACGAGGTAGAATTGTCCTGCGTGGTCTAAAACAACTCTAGCGATTTCTAGTGGTTGGTGGAAACAGTAAAGCACAATTTCGATCGTTAAAAAATTTAAATAAAAAATATCAGGATTAACCATCTTGATATGGATCAGTCCACTCAGTCAGTGAAAGAGCCAAAGCACATTAGTGTTTTGGTTAGACTTTCGCCCCATAGGGGTTGTTGTGTCACCTAAGAATAAGAAGAAGACAAAATAGTATCCCTTTTTTATACACCAGCAACAAATCGATGAACATGATTGCGCCCGCTTCCACCAGGAAGCGCTCATGTTGATACAGATAGAGCTACCGAGCTACGCTACAATCCAAGCACGTATAGATTCTCACGACCTTCCAAAACATTATCGGATTAAATTATATCATCAAGAAGCAGAAAAGTGCTTTTGCAAATCCGCTCAAGAAATAAATAAAAATTCTTCTTTTTAAAAATCACCTTTTAAATACTCCAAAGCAAATCTAAGCAGCTAAGCTCGTTACGTTACACCCTGAACAGTCGACGTAACTGAAGCACCGGAAAAATCTTAGCAAACAACACGAATCGACTTAAATTTCTTATCACAATAATGCTGCACGAGTCAACTCGTTTTTTTTTTCCCTTTCGCCACAACCTCCCATTATTTGCTCAGCTGTGTGTCATAAATATCAAAACGAAACGAACAGAAAAAAAAGAAACGAGATGCTTACACACATCTCAACAATAAACTGTGCACAAAACTAAACAAACGTAAATGTCGCGCTGCTGTAAATAAGAACTCACGGACCAGTCGCCGGGCGCCGGTTTTTTGATGTTTGAATAACAGGTGATTGAAGCTGTTGCTGCTGCTGCTGCTGCTGCTACTCCTGTTTCATTAGCAAACTTTTCCTGATGTATCCGCCCGCCCGTGCACAGTAGGGACATCGTCGCCATGTGTATTGTGTTACACCGCCCCACCTTTGCTCAAGTCTTTTGGCCGTTCCCGCGCTTTTCTTCTCACCGTGCGCCACATTACAGCGGAGATAACGACAAAACACTCAACGTTGCGCTTGTAACGAATTTTCCACCCACCCTTTGTGTGTGTGTGTGCGCCTGTATGATAAAAGGAAACAGAAGTAGGCTTTAGGACACACTAACAGGACACCCCTAGTGTGCGTTCCAGCATAAGGCGAACTAATGATGCACTTCATACATAAAAGATTTGTTTGAGCACACACCGCGAAAGAGGGAGAGAGAGAGAGAGCTGGTTGTTCGTGTGCCGGGTGATGCCACGTGATCATACATCGCTTTCCCTGGTTGTTACGAAAAAGGGGACTTCAAACTGCGAAAAAAAACGAAATGTTTGGAAGGATGATAAACTATAGCGTAAAAGTAAAAAGTGTACAAACGAAGGCAAAAGTTTCACACGGCTCTAGGGAGGCTTTACCGGTGTGTTTCGGGTATGTCTCAAGACAAACCGACGGACGCGTACTTCAGCATCCAACGAAGGTATCACACCAGACACATAACGAGCGGCAAAATAAGCAACTTTAAAGCAAAAGTATACACCTCCCTTGCACGAGAAAGTCAAAAAGCAGTAGTAGCAACAAAAAAAAAACAACGTTCGTCAACGAACAGCATTAAAACTCACGCCTGTGTGTCTTTTCGCTTCTATCGCAGCACCACATCTTCGCAGCAGTAGCAGGGCAACGAGACGCCATCTTCCTCCAATCATAAATCTCAGTCACGCGCCCAAATGGTTGCAAATAAGGCGAACACAAAACAAAAACACTCCACTGAACACAGCGAGACCCTCTCCTTAATGGTGGGCAGCTTTTTTTTTTGGGTGGTCCTTTTTTTTCGTTCCATTTTGTGTTTTCTAGCGTTTCGCTTCCTTGAGGCCGCACCTGTGGCGTCCGCGAAACCCTCCAAACCACGCGAAAAGTACTGAAAATCGTAATCATGCTAAGCTGCTTGATGTCCAACCAACTAACGGGCGGACCATTTTGTGGTCACAAAGTAGCAACTTTCCTTGTGGAAGAGGCAGAGAAAGCAAAAAAAAAAACACACACACACACACAAAGTTGACGTTCTGTTCACGCGTTACCTTTTATGTCGATACACGAATTTAGTGTGAAGCTTTCCCCCCCGTCTCGGGCACTTTAATGATTATGAAAAGGTACGATACCCATTCCGATGGGTAGTTTTACAGCAACGAGTGTGTGTGTGTGTATATTTTTATTACACAGCCATTTCCTTTTCACCACCCATCGATGGGTGGCGCGAGGACGCGTGAAGGTGTGTAAACTTGAAACATTTTTATAAGTTTGCTCGATAGCCATAGGCACCAGTGTGGTGCCGACACAGACGCACCTGAACAATCGCGAAGCGTGTGGAGGAAGTGTGGTTTATGGCAATGTGCCACGCCGATGCCACGGTGGGCACATGTGGACAAACTAAAAGTGCCAGCAGGCTCGAGGACACTCTCCGCGCACGCCAAAGCATGTATTTACCTGCGGGCGAACGCATCGTGATGAAATGGAAAGAAAAGGAGCGACAGCGAGAGAGGCAGAGAGGGACAGAGAGAGTTTGAGCGTAAAGAAAGAAGGAAAAAAGGACATCCACATCCATACCGACGGAACAAGCGGGAGGGAAAAGGACACTCTCGCCTTTCTCTCCAACACGTCGCCCGGGTTATGATGTGAAAATTGACAAACATCGTTTTCGTGGGTGAAATTAATATTCCGGACCGATGGAAACTGGCCCCAACGTACGGTCCGGGCTGGTGGCGTTTTTTTTTGTGTGTTTTTTTGGCTCTATTTCGCCCGCCGTAAGATTGTCATTTGAGATTTAAATTGATACTGGTCGTAAAATTTGTTTTTTTTTTATTTCTACGGGACTGCAGCACCTTTGCTCGAAGCTTGGAGGGGCTCGTTCATAATTTAACAGTCGGTATTAATTAAATGGAAAAGTGTGTTTTTCTTCCAAACACGCGTTTCCTGTACAGGCACCTGGTGCTTTATTGCGGTGTCTGGGTAAAGATTGCAAATGAATTAATCAATCCATCATTAAACTATGATGGTAATTTATGAAAATTTAAAAAGATTTATAAAGTATTTACTGTAAATTGTGTGGAGATTTTGCTATCCATTATGTGCAAACAAAGTGAAGAGTTTGAAAATAATTACTTCTGTATTATTTTCCCAGAGGACGCTATCAGTTTATTGCTGTTCAACATTTCAGTTGACCATATCGTATTTAAGATTTATAGACCTCATAGAATAATACAAGTCTTGATAAAACGGTAAATAACCATTCCAAACGCTAAAGTACATCATTCTAAATTATGTTCATTACTCGTTTAGGACATAGAAATATTTTTTTAATAATTTTAGAATCCAAAATTTAATGTCACTTAATCACACACAACTGCGATGCTAAAAATAATTATTATTATCATTTTATCTTAACCTTTTGCGCTCGAAGCGTTTCAGCCTCAAATATCTAAACGCTTCGAGTTCCGTCCGCAAAATCCTTTGCTTTACAACCCTAATATATAAATATACAATCTGTAGCAAGAGGTCGTTGAACCCTGCTACAATACAGATAAATCATTGGCATTTCTCATAAGCAAAAATATAAAACAAAAATATAAAAATGAATTTTATATTCAAGTGTCGCTACATTACTTCAGACACAACGCAAAAGCTGCAGGAAGGGTGTACTACAACTATTACTAAGGTTAACCACGCATACTAATTTTCTACTTAGCCCCGCAGGTGATCTATAAATAGCCGAATAAGTCTCTTACAAACACCCACTTAGTTTAAATCGCTTTCAGACTAGCCTTCCCATAGCCAGCATGGGTTATTGTAGTATAACAATCATACTTAAGACAGATAGCACCGCATAGCTACTATCCCTCTGTCGTAAAATTCTTTCCAAAATCAATGTGTATAGCGTGTGAGCTAGAATCACATCGATAAACGTAGGGTTTACTATGCTGCAGTACTTTCCCGATAGAGAATCCGCCAAAGAAACGTTCGCATTGAAACACATGTGACACTCTGCCTCCAATACATCCCGCATGCAATCGTCACACGAGCACTTACACTAAGTAACGCGCTAAACTCTGGTGTCATACTCGCTCCACTAGCTACACCAACCAGCCACACATCCTTAGCGCGCACCGCCACGAATTATGAATAAGTTAGTGCAAGCGCGCGATCGTGTGGCAGCTCATTTCAATATTACTACACCATACGCAAGCGGACCAACCGCAGGGCAACGGCTGTGGCGCACGCACACACCAAGCTTTGCTGTTCCGCACGCTCTCATCTCTCATCGATTACGGTTTTCCGGCCTAAACCCGCCGCGGGTGGTGGAGCGAAAATTCACCCAACTAGCCCCGCCCCTCCCCCCCCATCACTCCCATTCCTCACCAGCATGGGAATGTGTCGTGTGCAATCCAAACCCAAACGAAGTGCGTGAAACACGCAAACCGAAGTGTGTGGTTCGGAAAGGTCCAGTTTCAGGTCACAGTTATCAGCGCCGGCCGGAATCCGTTCGCCATACCGTGCGTGCCATTTATTGCCAATGAGCCAAAGGTAGGCAATCGGCGTGTTGTATATGTGTGTGTGTGTGTGTGTCGTGACCAGTACCTTTGCTTCCCCTGCGGTTCGCCATTCGCGTCCGAATCGATTCCGGCAGCGTGCAGCAACGGACAGGACGGTTCCCAAAAAGCTTCTACCAATTCACGATTGTTCAATATTCCTCGCCGTCCCGAGAAGTCCACCGGTTTTATGCCTGGCTCCGGTCTTTGGGAATGTTGTTAATCGATTACGCGAAAGGACATTTTTGCTTCGATTTTCGACGACGACTACGGGCATGAACCACAGGCTCTACGCCTCGCCAGGCGGCCTAACGAAACGTGACCTCGTTTTCGGTGTGCGTGGGGTACTAATTCGGAAATGGTTAGAGCTCAATAGAAACATTGCTATTGTACTTCTGGATGGGTCGTCTAGCTGCGTCGATGGCCGTGCCGTTGCCGATAATGCCGTACCGCTTTTTGAAGGATGATGCGATTTTGGGGCAGTGCTTTCGGATTGACAAACTGGAAGAATACATAGCGTACAATGCGAAATTGATTCCATAATTCAGCTTGACAGAGTATGTCCGAGGGAAAGCAAACAGCCGTTACCAACAAGCGGTAGTTCAGTTCTGAAAATTTTGGATGGGGAAAATATGTAAAACAGAACACAATTAGTCTCACAAGCTGCATGGAACCGTAAACGATGACACATTTGGAGATGGTTCACGTTTCTGCAATTCCTCAGGTCGATTTTTACTGAACATGATGAAATTCGGTTCGCATCAATCTATCTTGAGAATAACCTGTACTCAAAATAGTATTGCATTTGACGACGAGACCTCCAAGTGTATTGCTAAACGCTTGGGCTTGTACAGTGAAGATCGTGTGATTAATACTCATTTTTTCAACCCTTTCACAAAAGGAAAAACATTGTACTATCGATGGACATATGAACATGTAAAGACCCGGGTACGGAGAGGAAGCATTATTTCAGTACTATAATGTTAGTATAAACTTACTGCTGCTGGTTGTGACTAGTATATAGCCTAGCGGCACTAAAGGTTGATGTAAATAGAGAACTGATCAGGGAGTAGAGTTTAATTAATCAATATAAAATATGCACAAGTTTTTTCGTTGTCTATTGCGCCATCGAGGTCATCCATAAATTACGTAACGGAAAAAGTTCGATTTTTTTCGATTCACCCACTAGTCTAAAGATAACGTTTGGTAAACCTAATTTTTCCCCTCAGTAAAGCTTTAGTGAAACAACCCCCCCTCCCCCCAACCAGGTAACGTAATTGGATGGACAACGCCCTGTTTTGCATTTCAAAAAAATGAATGTAGGTTTAACACTCGGATTGAGTATTTCAACAATTTTTTGAGTTTTTCTGATATCAATTGAACAATTAGAAAAGTCGCTGGAAGTGTTCCCCTCTTTTGATATTAGATGAGTTTTTTTTATCTGCAAGAAAGGACAGATTTCCAGAATCAGGTTGACCTTCACTTCACCCAAACACTATCATCCATTACTTCCACCATATATTTTCCATTGCGAAGCTCCACTATGATGATGTTGCCATATGGCAACAAAACCCGTCAGCAGTAAAATACCCTTACCAGTATACGGTTATTACTTACTCCACTATAGCTCTCCATCTTCTCACCCAAAGGAGAAGCGTGTTGGTATCACCCTAACATGTTGTTGTGCTTGTGCTTCACTTCCAAGCTGGCCACGCGCGTTCCGCAGTAAATTATGGCTATCCAAATCCAATTTCCACGCGGGTAAAAAGCAAACCTTCAAAGGGATTTGTTAAAGCCTTCCGCAACCCTTAGCCCATCATCATCATCAGCGCCACCACTAGCTGCTCTCCCACTGAGGCTAGCTACAAATCATCATTTTCCTTCCGAATTCTCGTCCCATTTTCCCGTGCCGCCCACTGTCAGCAAGGAACGATCATTCATCTTTCGATTTATTCGCGCTCAACACTCAGCTAAAGGGTAAGGCATAAAACAATTCGCCCTTGCCTAGATACAATTTATTCCAGAAAGTAAATAGAAAATGTTCGGGTTATTTGGTTGAGTTTTGCAAAGCATTGCAAGCACTGTGCCATATCCCACATTCACACAAAGCTTTCCGTGTGGCGGGGGGCCGCATTTTAGCGCAAAATTTCCAACCAGCAAACAACCGAATCCCCCGACGGTTGCGCGAAAACCAGATAAGAATGTAAGGTACAGAAGCAAACCCCTTAATTACATATCTCCTATTCAAACAGCCGGCCGGTGGCGGCTGGAAAACTTAACGCTCCGTCCCTGTCGCTCTCCCATTTCAATCCGTCTCTGGGTCTCTCTCGCTTTCGGTTATTTTAATTTTATCAACATCCATTCGTTCTCGCCAGCTTTACTTTCGCCGTTTTGCGATTTCTTTCCCGTGTCTCGTTTTTTTTTTTGTACGTTGGCATCATTTGCTGTTGCTTCTAACGCGCCGCGAGACGCTGCCCTGGCTCGGCCATACTTCGCTCCTGGCTAATGTCGGATTACCGCCAATGCGGCATTACAATGCGGAAAATGGTTCTGCGCGGCGATTTCCACTCGATCATGTCGGTGAGCAGTAACGGTTTTTCTGGTCGCGCGGTCCTCCCCTTTCCGCACGCCCGAGGTTGTGTTGCTATCGTGCTGTGGGAAAAGTCTTTCAGGGTGAGCTTTTTCATTCACGCCGATGAGCACGACAGAAAGCGAGAGTTAGGGGCGAGACAGTGTGAGGATAAAAAATGGCGAAAAAAAAATGGAAAGTTCTGAAGCACACGCTAGACGGATGTAACTAGCCCGGGGAGGAAAAAACGATAACAAACTGACATACCCTTTAAAGGGAAATGAGCGGTCGAGAAGTAATGCAAAAGCAAAATAGTAAAGTTAAAATGAGCAGAAAGAAAAAAACGCAGTGATAAAAGCAAATGAGTGACTATATATATTTTACGATAATTTACGTATTACGAGAGAGAGAGCGCACGGGAGAGCGAAGGAGAGAGCGGCGCAAAAGCTCCTGGCTGTACCGTTTCGCAGCCAATTGTATAAGTACACCGCTAAGCTTTTTACATTTCGGCGATGTAAAAAACAACCCCGGCACTGTAATACGTACCACGCACACCGCCGCAAAGCGTTTCATGTTAACGCCGGTTTGACTCGGGTGACGATTAATTTTTAATTTATAGCCTCTTTATTTTACGCTCACAGGTTTTCCTCTTTTTTTCCTTTTTCGGTGGCGTGGGCCGTGCGTGAGTGGTGTGTTTTGTTTTTTTGGGTTGAGAAAATTGTGAGGAAAATTGATTCAGCTAATTGCTCTTTTTTAACATTGTTTGAATTTTACGTAAAAATGTGTTTATGTTTGGTCAGCCCTAAATACAGTTTTAATATTTGCAAAACAATTCTCACTAGGTTTCTCCAAATTTGGTAGGTTCAGTACATTCGCAAAATATTGCAGGATTTCTACCAGCAGGTGGAACTAGTTCAGCTGGGAAAGATCGGTAGACTTTTACAAGTTCAGTACCTATTGCCGAACGAGTTTGCTTAAGGTTGGTTATTTATTTGCTGAGCTCGCTGTATTTTATAATCCATCGATTTCATTACAGACACACGACTCTAGATCGATCCATGTATGACGTCGGATAACCCATCACTAGTCGGAACTAAACGATAGTGTTTCCGATCGTTAAAGCACCCGTTGGGTGGCCACTTGTAGCATAGCCCTTCAACACGCCATGGGAGCTACATTACACTTCAAAATGATGATGATGACAGTGTAGGGGTTTCGTCGCTGTTTGTGTCCTTTTGCGAAGAAATTGTAAAGAGGAAGTGTTTATTACAATAGTTTCGTTCGGAGTGGTGTAGCCGCAATGATGTTGAAATTGTATGTTTATTAGGAAAACTCTCCCACCAATTCTAGTTTCTGTAGCAAAATCTAATACTTATTGATGGTAGAATACAATGTTTCCTCAACAGAATACTGCCCCGCCGCTTCTGCCAGATTTCCGCTGTAAAAGAATTGGAAATAAAATTTACCGTCCGTTTCCAACGTTTGAGTTTAATACAAAAACATGTTCTCTTTACGTAAGTGGAATGCCTATTGTTTGTATGAGGACCAGTAATTAACGGTTGTGAAGAAAACTTCAAGCAAAAGAAGCACGCTACAACTTCTGGGATGATGCACGCCGTGTCTCCGTCGACAGCTTTGCCCACTTTTGTCATCTGACCGTCCGGTGTTGTGGTGACCTTTCTTCACCCGCCGACGAATTGCTCTTGTGCGAGGGGGAAATTAAGTTCGAGCAACATTTTCGTTCCACCACCGGTTGCGGCACCCCAAACAAAAGCACAAAAGGACATTGTCAAACTTTCAACTTGAATGAGACCAGAGTGAGAACGATTAAATCCAGCGAAAAGGCGAAATAAAAACAGCAGAAGCTTAAACAACTTGACAGGTGAGATGGAGCAGCCGTGCACGTGTTGGCTGGATGGGAAGGTAGTTTGAAAATGTTTGCTCTCTTTTTGTCTCTCCACCGTCCTCGTTCCTCATGAGATACGAAAAGAGATTGCTTTTTCATCATTTCTCACGGGGGCATTGCTTTCTCGCACATTGGAAGCGGTAGCCAGGGGGGGGGGGGGGTTAAGTGTGGCCATCTTTTCTGAAATCACCAAAGAATAGGGTCATTTAATCTTGCTACCGGTGTCACCAAGCACCCGCGCACATACACACACGTTTAACACGTGGTCAAGATGCGGTCACCACCGTCGACGTCCACAAAGTGGATTAGCAAAGTTTGGAACATTTGTTCTGTTAAGTTATTTCCACCGAACAAAATATGAAAGAGAGGAAAATTCAAACACGCCATTTTTATGCTGGTTGAAAGGTGAAAGGACCAGCTCTGCTTTTTTGTCACTGAAATCTGTTAAAGTCTTGGTTAAAATTGAAGTCCTCCATCTTTGTGCTTAATACGGAAAGGTTGATCCTTGGAAAATGGAGCTAGCCTATTGGTTGTGTTAGAATGTACACACTCATTCTAGTTACAAAGTTTTGCCTTTGTAAATTTTTGAGCTTATTTATTGTAGCCTCTTTTTAAGGATTACACCTAATCGATTTACAATAAAAAAAAGGTCAAACAACTCGTAACACGACAATGTTCACTTCCTAGCCTCTTAACGCACGTGTCGTCCATGATGGATAGGATACTTATCGGTCGATTATTCCTTTACCAAAGTCCACCCGCGGGTAGCGAAGCGGGGCAGCAAATTAATTCATGGAATCGATAATATGTCAATACATATCTTTTTCTCACCCTCCGAATGCCACTTGTTGACCAGCGGACCGCTCCAGATCGGTACAGATTATCAGCGGAAGGAAAAAAGAACTGTTCTTCGTATTAAAGACATCGCCAACTACTTGCTCCATCCCTGTACAAACAACGGCCAGCAATAATATGCTTGTTTAGGATGGCACCACGTTTGTTGTTTTTGTATCGTTCCTTTCCCCCCCATAGCCTACAGTCAATAATTTGGTCATACGTCATTTCCATGCTCTGCATGGGCTCCGTAAGGAAGGGAAATAAGTACCATCATCGGTCTTCGGGAAGCCAATCCCACCCGCCCACAACAGCCAGCAACAACTGGGTGCCAACGACATGGATAATTACCCACCAGCAAGCTGGCCCACGTTGTGAGAAGCTAATGTCCTGCGGGGGGGGAGAGAGTAGAACGAAACGCTTCGTATTTCTTCTGTCCAGTTTGATGTTTTCTTTCCGTGCCTTTTTTTCCCTTCTTATGTATTATGTTCCCGCACTGGATGGCATCCAAAAAGATCAAGCAGAGTTTCTTGTTCTTAAGACATGTACAGGAAGCGGCAGTGAAGATGGCAAGGCCCATGTACTCGCGCGCCATGTTCCTGTCGGTCGTGTATTAAGTGGGGTATTAATTCTTCCTGCCTACCCACCGACGGAAACCTATCTCCCAAAATCTGTATGCTGGGTACGGTGGCCCGGAGCACTACTATCGATTCGCCCGGACGGACGGCGCATTAAGAGTATGTCAATATTAATGAAGTGCAAATTGAGAAGCTTGACCAGCGGAGGGCGGTGTGAGTGTTCGGCGAAGTTAATCCAGCCTAAGAGCAGAGACTGTGTATTTCGTTTTGTTGTTTTATGAGGAAGTAGGGCCCGGAGGACATAACAGGCAAATTTAATTACTGCAAGTCTTTCGAGACTTGTTTTCTTTGCTTCAAGACAAGAGTGTTCCTCGATTCAATCAGCGGCAATTTTCAAATATTTTGCGTGCCGAGCGTGCCAAAATACGCACCCCGCGTGAAGTTTTACCGTCATGATGCTTGATCAATACAACGATGGTGGTGCGCGGCCTCGACACCTCAAATGAGTCACACAACATGTTATTGGCCGTTATGGCCAGATCATGATGTATCATTTCCCTTCACTGCGTGAGGTATACCTTTAATGCAAGTTAACCGTGAGTGAGCGTATGTCCGCGGGTTTATGTTTCGCAAACATGTGGGTCGTCTTCACAACGTTCTTCTCTCGCTCGGCCTAACCTGTCGTTATATTGCGGAACCCGTTCATACAGATCTACCTTGCATGATGGAAGGTGGTTAACGTTAACGTTGTACATATTTTAAAGGAATGACTGCGGCTGCTCTACAAACAACAGGCTTAACGAATTCCTTTCTCCTAATTTTTTGTGCTAATGATATCTTAATAGTGTATATTTGAAGGGCAATTTTGCACACCTGCCGAATAAAATGTACATCTACAACTCGGAAACGAGTGAAATCAACTGCTAAGAGCGATATCTGTATGAAGAAAACTTGTAAGATTGTTTCTGCAAAACTCCAATTGATGGAAAGTCTTCCACTCAACGTGTTGTTTGATCAACTGTGGAGTTAGCGCTCTAAAATGAACAAAAAGACTACAATTTAAAATTAACCTATACTAATCTTCCTTCACTCGCAATTAGAAGCCTTTCCTAGATTTCCATAAGACTCCTGGGTACGCTTTTCCTAACCAAATTCTTCGCACACAAAATCGACACTACTTACCACCACGTTCTTCGACAAATCTTCACTGAACGGCCTTTCTTTCACACCTTTTCCGCCCGTAAAGCAGCAACACCGCAAAAGCTAAGTTAGTATTTTATATTATTCAATATTCTGCCGGGTTCCATCGTCCCCGGAAGCACATTGTCCGCTCACGGCGGCTTTATTCGGTGAATCGACGAATTGCTCTCGCTTCCCAAATGCAAACTGCTATGGCAAACACACCCCGCTGGCAAGCTTATAATGAAAAGTTCTCTTCGTTATACACTTCACACGCGGTGTCTGGAATGATGCTACCCATGGACACGACTTTCCCCAGCAATCGAGGTCCTCCGCACAGCTTTCGGTAGAGAGGGTGTACCGGCTAGAGTAGCGAGGGATAAACGGAAAAGAGTCGAACAAAGAATTAGAATATTGTTTTACGGCGCCGGGCAGTTCCGTGCGATTTAGATTACTTACCCGGGGGTTTACTTGGATCTCGCACGCATCTTCCTGCGCTTACGCTTCAACCTCCGCATACGCTTCTTACGCCACTGCAAACGAGAGGAGCAAAAACCGGGCGGGTTAGAACTGGTGTGTCGCGTGCAGTGGAGGGATTTATCGATCGGGAAAAGGTTCAGAATCAAGTTGACCATGAAGATAATTCACGAGAGCAAAGAAAGACACACTTCATTTCGCACAATGAAATTCTAATATTCTACAACACAAAAACGCCGCATTCACGCTACCACAGTTGGCAGCAGAAACACACACATGTGCTTCCACCAACCCAACATGCGACGCCGTGAACAAATACGCCTGTTTCCGAGCCTAAACCGCAATTTTGCACTATTTCCCTTTTAATTATGAATTTTCTTCACGATCTTGCAATACTTTCACACAAATGCAACTTGTACAACACAACTATTCAGTACCTTAGCTCTCATTTTTCACGGCAGCAAAGACGATTCACGTCTACACTGCACGACTTGATTGGATGAAAGAGGAAGTTTTTCGGCGGAAGTTCAGCTCGTAGGCTCTGCTGCTGTCAGCCCGATCCCTGAACGCGTCGATATAGACGTGCTCGGAACGAACTGTTCCGGAGTTTTAGCTATCCGGGAGACAGTTCGTTCCGTAGGGGCAAAATATTTGTTTTTCATCTATTCACAAAAGATTTTTAAGTTAAATTTTGCATCACATTTAATTGCGAAATTTAATAACCATTTTCACAACGTGTTTTTAAAATTTCTTCAAAGTTTTTGTTTCACAAAACATTTTGATTAGATTTTTCAGTTAAAATAATTGTGATTTAATTCAACTTTCATCGAAATAGTTTTTGCTTATATTTTCTAGCTTTGAACTTATATAAATATTTATCTTTGTTGTGTACGGTATTTTGAATCAAACGCTTTTCCCATCACTAGGCTTCATACATTCATTTCCGGAAGTTCACATTCCCGTTTGACATGTGCTGCGAACGAAATGCTGTTCCGGCGAAAATTTGACATGCGCACTGGGCGAAAAAAAATCGTTGCACAGCTGGAGAAATGACTAGCATGGTCAAAATTTTATTTAAATTGAAAATTCCACCAAATCAATAAAACTTCCATGCCAAATCCTATTTTGTATCATTTTATGTAATTGGGGCAGAAATCTGGCATTTTGATTGCTGTTGTATAATCTTTCGTTTCATAACAAAATTGACACTTTCTTGAGTAAACGATTTCTCATCAATAAAAAATAAATATCATCTTCTCATTTCCTCTTAGCAGAATGCCCTTTCATAACGCTTTTTGTAAACTATTTAAAGCTCTTAATAACGTTTCTCCTATCCCTTTCTTTCGCCCTTATTGCAGACCTTCTGCGTGGTATCGAAGCGCTTTCGGAAGAACTACATCCATCGGTTCACGGGCACGAAAAGTTTGTTCTGTTTCACCCCGTGGAGCCCGACCCGACGTGCCTGCGTCTACTTGGCGACCAATCAGTTTTTTGACTACTTCGTCATGGCCACCATTCTGTTCAACTGCATCTTCCTAGCGATGTCGGAAACGATCGAGGAAGCAGAGTAAGCACCGTCTTTTGTGTTCGTGTTTTTTTGTTGTGTTCCATTTTCTCAAAAAAATCCATCATGCAAACGGGTAGATGAGTTGCAGCATCGCCGGGTACAATGGCTTTTCTCCTTGGCGCACTATTTCGTGAACGAAGGGCGGGAAAGCAATATCCGATTCAATGGGCGGTCAACGAATATATCACAATTTGTACATCTGGAGCATCTTCACCTCACAACCGGCGGTGTCATCGACCGTCCAAGCAGTCACCACAGTCAAATTTTATGAATGAAAATAAATGACATGCTCCCTCTGAATGTGGCTCGTGGCCCAAAAGGGAAAGCTCATCATGATCATTTCATCTTCAGTGCTGAAAATTATTTTAATGGAGTTGTACGAGCAGCATCTCCTTCCTTCCCCCCGGTACATCGTGGATTGACTCCGACCGAAGATGAATCTTTATTCGGCTCCGATGATCTCTGAGACATATTACTTTCCGTCGTTCCCTGTCCTTCTGCTTGGGAGCGCATTGGGGGCCATCCTCAAGCATGTCTTGTCGTCGGCAAGTTGAAATTACTTTGTCAAGACCATAAAGAAGGGAAGTGATTGTGCATGCGTTCCCAATTCTCGCGTACCCATTTGCAAGAATCTTAGAGCGTTAGTAGTACCGGTCTGGTTTCTCCAACAAACTTTGGGGACAAAGAGACTGTCACCAAGACCGCGGCACGGCAAGGTAAAACTTGTGCAGCAAAACGTGCTTTGAATTTATTTTTATGACTGCCATTACTCTTGATACGGCGGGAGCTAAGAGTGTTCCATTCGCCCGACAAAAAACGGGGCCAAAAGGGGAAACAGAAATGACAGAACAGCCAGTTTGATGTAATGATGGCGACGACAATACATAGCGCTGATGTACAATGTCCGAACTTTATTACCAACTGATCCTTATGCACACGGACTTGGCAGCAAAGTTGTCCCGTCACGCCCTTCCATCCGTCTAACGACCATTCTGCAACGATTCCTTGGATAAAGTTCCATCATCTCCACTCCGAAATGAAAGACTGATCACGTACGTAACTGTTCCTCTCTGTTTGCCTTTCTTCCATTTCAGGTATATATTTTTAGCAATTTACACATCCGAGATGATAATCAAAATGATAGCTAAGGGTTTTATACTAAATAAGTATACATATTTACGCAATCCATGGAACTGGCTGGATTTTGTAGTGATAACCAGCGGTTACGCAACGATAGCCTTAGACGTCGGCAATCTGGCCGGTTTGCGAACGTTTCGCGTGCTGCGAGCGCTCAAGACGGTCTCCATAATGCCGGGTACGTGTGTCTGCCGCTCGGTTCTTTGCCGGAAAATGGGTAATTTAATCTTATTCCGATCTGGTTTTTTAGGTTTGAAAACTATCATCAACGCATTGCTGCACTCCTTCAAGCAGCTGGCGGAGGTCATGACGCTGACCATCTTCTGCCTAATGGTGTTCGCTCTCTTTGCACTGCAGGTACTTTCTATCAGGAATCGGATGTCTTTCGCCTTTAAAATCTACTTATTTTGTATGCTTTTTGAAAAGGTCTACATGGGCGAGCTGCGAAACAAGTGTGTCAAAAATCTTCCAACCGAATGGACGAACGTTACCCACGAGGAGTGGTACATGTAAGTACCAGTGGTCCAGTGGACCAAAAAGTTTGGTTAAGTGCATATAATATCAATCCTTTTTGTAATTAAACCAGGTGGGTAAACGATACGCAGAACTGGATCTACGATGAGGATGATATGCCAATGCTGTGCGGGAATCTGACTGGAGCACGTCACTGTCCACCGGGTAAGATCATTTGACAGGAGTGTACTAAAAAATTGTACTAACGTCTGAAACCAAAATGTTCTTAATGATAGAAAGATTGATTACGTTCCGGGTAATTGAATTAGTATTGAAAGAGGCACTGAGACACATTCTCCTGTGGGTAACATAGAACATCCCGTTACAACAATGGCCTAATCACAAATTAAATAGTAAATTGAAAAGTAGACTCCCTCTAACCCCCTTTCCTTTCTGGGCATTTTAGCACCGTAAGGAAATCAATCAAATCTCTAATTCTTGGTCCCACTTGGGCCAGTCAGTGCCACTTGCTCAAGCACTGGCAATGAAATGTAATGCAACGCAGTACCTGCCTTTTACCATTCATGTTCTTGGCAGTGTACTGCATGAAGAATGATTGCAAAATGCAAAACCGAAGCTCCCGTGTTGCAGCTTCCCCATTACGTTCAAACAAACCGCTTCCCATCAGGTATGCATCTAGGACACTCGAAGCAGAACCGGCAGATGGTAAACGGATCAACGAGGTTGACATTTTGGCACCATGGCGTACCAGCCGTTGGAAAGCTAATCCTCCCAGCAGCCGGGTTCGATCCGGCAACGACGCACCGAGACGACCCAGCCGAACGTACTGGATGGGAGAGAATGTTTACGATTATTTATTGAAAATTTGTTCCGACAGTGCTGTTGCAACGACAGTAACGATGTGCTTCCGGAACGTCCTGGGATCGGAGAGGCGACACAGTACCGGCTACGGGGTGCACCTATTGTGATTAGGATAGCACGATGCATCGGTGGCAGCACCCGGCAGCACGTTGCATTATGCATACGCTCGTACTTTACATAATCCATAAGCCTCGTCCTACAATAGTTTATCGTCCAGACCAGAAAGGGGATGTGTGTGTGTGTGCGTGTGTAGAGTTGGGCACGTGCCTTATCGGGCTTTGTGGAGCTTTCGCATCAGATGAAGTCGTTGCCGAAACGCGGGGAAAACGGTCACGATTTATACGACGACAAATTTTCAATTTGTACCTATTTGTTGTTTCATTTTCTCGCTCTCTCTCTCTCTCTCTCTCTCTCTCTCTCTCTATCTCCCTTTGCTACGGCCAGAGTACACGTGCCTCTGCATTGGAGAGAATCCGAACCATGGCTACACTAACTTCGACAACTTTATGTGGTCGATGCTGACCACCTTCCAGCTGATTACGCTCGACTACTGGGAGAATGTATATAATATGGTGAGTATTGTGGCAGTAAAGGGACCCAAGTCAATGGGGCCAATAAACTCCTTTTGTTTGCAGGATGAAAGGATTTCTAGTAATCGAAGATTTGTAGCTCCATCTTGATTTGCCTTTCCAAAAAAAGACTCTTTCCTAAAGAAATGAAAATTTAAAAGACTTGAAATATTTAGTTTGGAAACACTGCTGATGTTTTAAGCAATTTGTTTTTCTTAATTTAAAAGAAAATCGGTTCTCCCACCGTAGGTGAAAAACATTCGCTGCAGTGAAAAAACCAAAATAAATCGTCCTAACGAACGGCATTGTGGTTGGTACCATCTCAACCGTGGCAAGCTAAATCCCGCAACCCGCGGCCCGCACACGGATGATCGATTCCCGTGGGTGAAATTTATTTCACTCAATGCATCAACACAAAACCACCCCTACCCCCTGCTCCGGCTCGTTCCACCCCAAACCCACCAGACTTTAAACACACACCAAACCGGGTGTTTTATTTTACATTTCGCTTACATCCTTTTTCCCCTGTTCCGGTTCGACTTTTTGGTGGATTTAAACATCCCCCTCCCCCCCCCCCCCCCCCCCCCTTCCCTGCCCCACCTGCTCTGCCGTAATTGGCAGCGCCCCCCCCCCCAGCCCTCCCTTCCTTCGCCCTACCCTTTTAAACAAATAAAAATGTGAGCTTAAACTCCTCTGCGCACCGTGTGGTATTGTGTAGAAGCAATTTGTCTCGCTTCTCGGTGGGTTCTCCCGTGTCGCTCCGGGGTACCATTAATCTTTTCTGGAGCTTTGCTCTTTCTCTCCCTCTCTCGTTTTGGGCATAACTTTTCGCATTTGTAAGTGTTTTTTTTGTCCAATCATAAAATTCTACATTTTTATAGGACTGCTCTTTTTGCGTCTCTGGGGGGGGGGGGTTTTGGTTGGTTGTTCTGTTTGAATTGTGCTTTAGGGGAAGAATCAATAAAGCAAACAAACTGTTTTCTTCACCACAAGGTTTCCGACATCTTCCCCAAAATATGATGTTAATAATTTTGGTCTAATTCTTGTTCCCTGCTTTCCACATGTTCCCTCTCGCCCAGGTCCTGGCAACGTGCGGTCCCATGAGCGTGTCATTTTTCACCGTGGTTGTGTTTTTCGGTTCCTTCTATTTGATTAATCTAATGCTGGCCGTCGTGGCGCTGAGCTACGAAGAGGAAGCCGAGATAACGCAGGAGGTATGCAGCAGCAACGCAACGTTAGGTTCAAACATTCCACTGATGCCCCTTTTTCTGCTTTCCCAAACCGTTCGCCACAGGAACGGCGCAAGGATCTGATCGATCATCGGGACGATTCCACGTTCAGCTTCGATCCGGCCAGCCTGAACGTGAAGCAACTCAGCAAGCAGCAGCGCAAAAAGATTGATGCCCGGAAGGGTGTCCTGCTCGCGTCCTACTCGCGCAAAAAGACTCGCCGAAGGAAAAAGGGCAAGGAGGGCAATGGCAACAATCATGTGAGTTTGATATTGCTGTGTCAAGGTTTTTTTTCCCGCCTTCCGATTGACTTAATTCAATATTTTCACTTACCTTCTTTCCAGAGCAAAAGCCGCTCGGTAACGCCAAGTCCAACTCCCAGCCCGCGGCACAGTATCGTTCGGCCACAGGCACTGGCAGTGCAGCGGACGAAAGGCATCCTCACGGTGGGGCCTCCCGTTCAGCAGCAGCCACTGGCTCAACCGACGCTGCCGCCTCAGCAACAGCAGCAACAACAGCAGCCGTCGGCACAACAAACGCAACAGCAACCGCAGCAGCAGCAACAGCAGAACAATAACACGCTGCATCCACTAGGTATGTGTTGGTAGTGAGTGGCAGTGATGGGAAAGATCCTTTTTTACGGAAAGGAACCAGTGCCATTATGGGAAGAAACGGAACGAACCTAGTAGGTTCTTTAAAACTATTTGAACAGGAACTTATTCAGCGTTTTTTGTGCCTAATAACTAATGTTTGTCATATTAGCTGCATTTGTGTAAAGTTTTTTTTATATACAGAAAGAGAATACTGGTAATATAGATGTTATATCCCGATATCTCATAATGAATTTAGTTTACAGTAAAAATGCATAAATCCAACAAAATCAGGATAGAGCATGATATGAGGCGAGAAGTATAAAGAGAAAAAATCGTTGATATTACACAAAGAAACGCTTGGCAGAATTGTCCATTTCGATGTGTAAACTTCGAACGGACTCGCTTACGCTTTAATATTGCCGTTTAAGGATAACCGTTCTTCAAGCGAGGAAAAGTACATTAAATACCATTGCCATTGCCTTCTTTCTAATATGTAGCTCCGAAAAAATGAGGTACAGTTCTCGTTTTAATCTTCATTTGGACTAACAATATCTACGTGCAAAAAACCTATTTTCGGATTTTATTTCAACCTAGCTTCAAATCGTTCATTTGATGGAACGGAAAGAACCAAATAGGTTTGGAATGAAATTCCCAACACTAGTAGTGAACATTTAAATAGGTACACTCGAAGATACAGCTCAGAACATGGGAGAAACATCAAGTAATCTATTGATAAGACGCAATCAATCATCATTAATAGGTACATCAATCTTCCAGCGGGAAAGAAAGATATGACGAAAGATAGGAAACACTCCTTCGTCCACTAATAAGTCACTTCTGCTTCTGGTTTGATTTATTACATCCATAACCTATCCCATTGACCTCGGAAGCCAGCGGCTAAAGCAATCTTATCTATTCTATTCTTTTCGCTTTGTACTCCTTTTCCAGGACCGAACTATCGGGGTCAGCTACTGTTGTCCAGCCGGCAGGGAAGTTCCAATGCAAGCGAGGGAGGCGCTAACCGGGAATCTTCACTGGACGATTCCGGTGTGGTGGACGACCACGAGGAACAGGACGTGACCGGTGACCCGAGCGAGCAGGTTCGTAGCGCCATATCCCCTTGGAGTTGGATCGTTTTTCACACATATCGACATTACCTTGCTTCATTTCTTTCCATTCCTTTTCCACTGAGTGAAGTTAATGACTATCAGAGACTCATCTCACTCTTTGGTTTCACTTTAATTGGAGGTGCAACCCTCTTGCAAACTTACTTAATATTTCAAATCCCGACCTGTGCACCTGATGATTGCTCCTTTAATTGTTCCATTCATCGCAGCAGCACCTCCACCACAAGCTGCACGGCCATCCCGTGCTCCCAATGTCCCAGCTTGCCCAGCAGCAGCCCCCAGGCCAGCCTTCCGTGGTGCAGCAACCGCTGCCCCAGTCCCAGCTTTCGCTCCCGCTGCAGCCCCAGCAGCAGCAGCAAGGTAGGGAAGTGACACCCGTCACGCTCGCCCTATCCCCAAGGGAGGTTAGGATAATAAAGTGTAATGGCAATCTGGCGAAACTCAAGCAGCAGAACGTGTACGGGCTCCATCCGGAGTACTTATCTCAAATTGTTGTACTAGGTAAGTGGATGTGTGGGCCAGGGGTAGGATTACTTCTTTCTTGGCTACACTGATTGTGTGTTCGTGTTTCTTTTTTTGTCTTTCTATCCCTCTCTTTCTGCCCACGGTCCAAAATGGAGAAGACGATCTTCCTGATAGAAATTGTGATAGCTGTGTTCAATGTTGCATCGATTACGAAGGGTGGTTGCAGTTTCAAAATTGTTTATATAAGGTAAGGTTTGCAGTTCTTCTTCTACTCTAACTCCAACAACCTTCAATAACACTTGAACGTGTGTTTGCTTTCTTCTCCACACAGATTGTTAAAGATCCGTTGTTTGAGCTAGGTATCACACTATGTATTGTTTTAAATACAATGTTTTTAGCACTAGAACACCACGGGATGAACGCAAACGTGCGGGATGCGTTGGATATTGGCAATAAGGTAAGCAGCTAGAGTAACCAGCAATGCAAACTGTGTGCTTTTTCTTATCCAACTTTTTTGTTGCAGGTTTTTACATCCATTTTTACTCTAGAATGTATACTGAAGGTGATGGCACTGTCGAAGGATTTTTTCCTGTGCGGTTGGAACATATTCGATCTGATCATCGTCTCGGTTAGTTTGCTCGATTTGATCTTCGAGCTGATAGAGGGACTGACGGTGTTACGAGGTTTAAGATTGGTGGGTGTTCCCTTCTTATCATGAAGATGCGCTGTTTTACCAAACTTATATCTTATACATTCTTTTCGCATGTCTTTAAACCAGTTACGGGTACTGAAACTAGCACAATCATGGACCACAATGAAGGTCCTGCTAAGTATTATCATATCGACAATAGGTGCTTTAGGTAATCTGACCTTCGTGCTGGTGATTGTTATCTATATTTTTGCTGTTATCGGCATGCAGTTGTTCTCGAAGGACTACACTCCGGACAAGTTTGCACCGGATCCGGTGCCAAGGTCTGTACGGATGGCCGTTGCACCACGTTGCAAGCTACTAACGTTTTAAGCATTCGGTTGCTGTTGTTCTTTCTGCTTTTAGATGGAACTTCAATGATTTTTTTCACTCATTTATGATGATTTTTCGCATCCTTTGCGGCGAGTGGATCGAACCGCTGTGGGATTGTATGAGAGCGGAAGAAGAGGTACTAATGGAAATACTGTTTCCAGCACACTGTTTCTAATCAACTCTCTCTCTCTCTCCCTGCGTTCCCAGGAAGGAGCATCGTCGTGTTTTGCCATCTTCCTGCCGGCGCTGGTAATGGGTAACTTTATGGTTCTGAACTTGTTCTTGGCCTTGTTGCTCAACAGTTTCAATTCGGAGGAGCTAAAGTCGAAAAAGGAGGTAAGACTATGGAGGAGCGCTACTTTCGCCCTATCATTCCATCAACATCATCATCGCCATCATCTCATGCATTTCGCATCGCATCATTAGGTGGCTGTGTTAGTTGCGTGTCCTTAGATTTGGTGCGTGCGTGTGTATGTGTGCCAGCGTGTATGCGTGTGAAAATATGTGTTAGTGTATGTAACCTAAATGTTTAGTGCATTTATAGGATCGCAAGACCGCGTTTCCATCCCCATCGCATCATCACACGATCTCAGTCACACACATAAAACGGACACAATCGAAACACACGACTTCAAATAATTTATAAACACAACAATTATAATAGTGCCTAAACACTTAAAGACACAATTAAGAAGCTGCAATAGTGTGGGCTTGATCGCACACCACTTGAACATTGTCCAAAACCAAATGGCATGTGTCGATCAGCAGGCGAAAACGAAAGCAGGAATTTGCAAAATTGTTTATGCAAACTTTAACACATTAGGACATACGATTCGGGATGAAATAAACACTGCAGAAGACACATGCTTTGCTTTGAAGCATCAGTACACTTTTCAGTTCTTTTAGAGCTATGTCAGACTTACAGCTCCACCAATACTCACAGCCCTCATCACCATCCTCATCACTCACCGCCCAACTCGCCCAGACCAACTCATCCATTCATCCGAATGCAGTACTAAATTTGATTGAAACGTATCTGTAATTTATGTATGTGTATATATCTTTCTCCCTTTCTTCAAAATTCGTCCCCTTCAAAATAATCAACTACTTCTCGACCTACTTCTCTTCTGCTCTCCCTATCCTGCCGATGGGCCTGAAACAACTGCAAATTTCAAAACTCTCCTGAAAACAAACATCTACTCGAAACTCATCTGTATCTGTACATCACATCGGAAACCAAAACAAAACAAAAACACTATTCCTAACAAAATTCTTGCAATCACGCGACACCTCAATCTGGACGTCACACTTTCTTCGCCCATCAATCCTCTTTTACTTTACAAATTCCTACCGATCCTTTTGTCCTATAATGTGTGGTTGTTGTGTGTTGCCTGCTGGTTGTTTTAACTGTACAATGTGTTCCATTTTTGGCCTATCTACTGCTACTACTATAACTACTACTACCACCTCTACTATCGCAACTGCCAAAACGATATCAACGTCAACAACAACTTCAACGAAAACAACTTTTCTACTACTTCTACTATGTCCTTCCTTCCTTGCGTGTACCACGCACACACACACAAACCCAAACACACCCATACTTCAACCCCTCGGTTCAACCTGCGTCACTGTGTATGCGTGCACGATTTTCCTTGCATCCTTGCGTGACCCCACAACGTGTGCGTGTGTGTGTGTGTTGTGAAATTTCAATGTGAAATAGAGTTTTGAGCAGGTAATTTTCCAAAATTTCCTTACCAGGTTTGGTGATCCTCTCTCCACTCGCAGGAGAGTGGCCGCCTACCCTTAAACACCTTTAAAATTTGATCAATAGCACCGAGGCATTTAAGTAGCAATAGTTGTAGGGATTCTATTGGGTTTTTGTATTTAATTGTAAAGTTAAGTAAAGAGCCAGTATTAGCTCCCTAGCGTTAAGCATTGTTGCACATAGAATTATGTTACATTTAGTTTGATAGATTTGTAGACAATTAAATCCCTGCAGAAGCACGTTTTGTACTCTTTGTAAACAATTGCAGAACATATGAAATTTGCTTTTTTGTGCCAAGTATCCTTACTAAACTATCTTTATCTTTCCAATTCGGCACACATCACACCACGCCCTCGCGTGCAGGAAGTTGGCGAAGACTCGAAGCTAGCGCGCAGCTTCGAACGGATACGCTCGATTGTGCGAAAGAAGCGTAACGCTAGCAAGGAAAAGAACGATAACTACGCCAACACTAAGCTGGAGCAGCTAGTGAACGAGATAGTGATCAAGCAGCGGGAGGAGAAGAAGAAGCACAAGCAAACGGTACTCGAGCTGCAGCCGTTGCCTTCCTCCCAGACGCTTCCCGCGGCCGATCTACAGTCGCTGCCGGTCCAGCAGCAGCAAAAGTACATGAGCCTGCCAAAGGAGCTGGTGCCACCGGTTGACTACCGTATCCCGGGCGGACCAATCTATAGCCAAAGCTATCAGGTAGAGGATCAGCCTCAAGTTGTTGTAAGCATGCGCCTCCACGTGATCGGTGTTTATTGGGATGCCTAGCTGTGTGTTAGCTCTCTCGCATCCGGTTTGGTCTAATATTTCCTTGGCTTGTTCCAACCCTTTCCAGGAATCGCTTAATCGCCCCGTCTCGGGATCGGACTTTTGCTACGACATTCCGCTCAAAGATCGTCCGCTGCGCACGATATCCGGCAGCCAGGAGACGGTGTCGCAGATGGACGACCAAGCGCTGCCGCGCGACGACAGCCATCACCAGCCGGCGGGTGCGCATCCACCGCAGCAGCAGATCAACGAGGTGGAGCGCAAGATCCTGCACCAAATGTCTTCCGGGTTCGGGACGCAGCAGAGCAAGGACGAGCCGGGACCGATCGGGCCGGCGGCGGGTGAGTCGGGCGAAGTGCGCCACTATCCGCCGCTGCCGACGTCCGAGTTCGATCCGAGCATCGCCGACACTGCCCAGCCGTACGACGAAGCGTACCTGCAGTACCAGAAGTCGCTGCTCAACCGGTCGCCCAGCTACCGCAAATCGCTGGACAAGATCTCGTCCAAGACATCCAGCGCCAGCTCGTCGCTGGCGCACTCGCTCGCCGCCAAATGCCACTCGCCGCTGATGCAGGAGGTGCTGAACGCGGGCTCAACGTATCTTAGGAACAGTAACATTTCGCTCATTCAACCGCCAGCACCAGCCGTAGTGGCTAGACGGGAGGATAACCATTTTTTAGTGGCCGATCGGTTGAGCCAGACGGCTTCGCTCGGACCGTCGGCTACACAGTCACCGCTGTTGGGCGGTGGCGGTGGGTCCACCCATCAGCGATCGCCCAGCACGAGCAGCAGCCTGCGGAAGGCGATCGCCGCCGCTAACCGGCTGTCGGATCACTCGCTCAACACACTGTCGATCGATCACGACGAGCTGATCAACCAGATGAACCTGAAGGACGAGCTGCTGAACTGCGAGCAGAAGGAGCTGTTCCAGTTTCTGAACGACGAGATCGACGGCAGCAACAACTATTTCAGCGAAACGGTTGGCTTTAGCAGTGCGATCGTGGATGCGGACACGGAGAGCTTGCTGCTGAACTCGCGAAAGGACGATGTGATCTATTCGCCGGACCGGAAGATCTCGAACGGTAGCCTCAAGTCGAACCTGAGCAGCATCTCGAACTCCATCTTTCAAGCGCTGGAGTGTCGCCGCGGCGGCAGTATCAGCAGCTCCACCATGGACAATAATAAGGCACACGTTCAGCTGGCGGCGGCAGCGGCACGCCCAATGATTGCGATCGACAACGGGAGCCTGCAGTCGCGCCGAGACAGTGACGACAAGGAGCCGTTGGTGAAGGCGTCCGAGTTTGACGAGATCATTCACAGTTTCGAGACGGAGCTGAAGAGCTTAAAGTCGCTGTCACTGGGGCGTAGCCACTCGCAGACGGATCACGGTTCGCCCGAGCGGGAACGGCGCAACTCCGACAGCTGTCCGGGAAGGCCTCCGATCCTGGAGGAGGTGGTGAAGCTGCGTCGTCCCAAGTCCAGCACGGTTTGCACGGCACCGGCCGGTGTGCATGCGAATCGTAGCAGCGGAAGTAGCAGCGGGAGTGCTGGAGCTGACCAATCGGACGGCAGTGGTGGGCAGCAACGCAGTGAGGCGTCCAAGCGGCGTAGTCTGGAGAAGCAGCGCAACATCACGGACGAGGAGTTTAACATGGGGTTCGAGATAAAGAAACTGTGCGATCAGCTGCAGGCACCGTTTGCAGCAGCCGGTACACAGGCCGCGTCAAGCGAACACGGCAGCCCACAGAGTGCCAATGGGGTGAATCTGACGGGGGGCAGCATCAGCACGATACCGATCGTGTTCCGGCGCAAGAACGACTTCCACAGCAGCTTCGATCGCATCAAGCGGCTGAGCTTGATCGAGCGCGTCGAGGAGGCGAAGGACGAGGAGGAGCATCAGACACAACCGCTGCCGAAAGTGTCGAGCGAGAAGCTGCCGCGCAAGAACCTCTCCAAGGATCGGCTGGAAACGTTGTCGCTGAAGAGCAGCTACAGCGTGGAAAACGCAAGCCAGGCGCTGATGGAGGGAACCCGGCAGCTCGGGATCAGCATCCAGGAGTTCCAGCGAACGATCGGACAGGAGACTGGCTCGGTGCCGGTCGGCCAGGACGGGATGATGACGGGCGGTGAGCTAGCGGGCGAGAAGAAAGCCCCGCTGAAGAAAACGGTCACGTACGGGGATACCTCGCGGCAGGATAGCACCCAGCATCCAACGCCCAAGCGAACGCCTTACAAATCGTACGACTCGGATGCGCCACGTGAGTCTAGGCTTTGCCATGTCTTCAAGACTTCATCTAACGCCTAACCCTAACATCTTCAACTTCATTCTCTCCGCAGTGAACCTAGCGGGAAAGCCTTGGCACTGTCTGGTTTCTTACGTGGACGACATCACCGTCGGTGGTCGTCGGAACTCGCAAGGCGTCTACGAGGATCCAATGGCTTTCCCCAGTTTCGGGCGGCGCAAGGCACCGAAAATACCGCAAGATTGCTTTCCCCAAAAGTGCTACGAAAAGTGAGTAGTGTCCGGTCTGGTTCTGGTCTACTACCCACCATCACCACCCACGTTCTCTCTCACTGTGTTTCCTTCGATGTTCGATGGCCGTAGTGGGTCGTCCCGGAATGTCGTTCTGTGTGTGTGTGTGTGTGTGTTTTTTTTTGTTTTGTTTTCTATGTTTGTGTGCGTGTGAATATTCACTTGCCGTCTTTGTGTGTGCGTGTGTGTATTGTTTTATGTGCATTCTTTTTTATTCTTAAATATTAACCCCAATTTCTTACCACTTCCAGACACACACGACCATTTATTTTATCAGTTTTATCGTACTCGCAGTTGTGTTTGTTTGTCGTTGTGTAAAAGTTTGTTTCTGTACTTTGTTCTCTCACAATTTTGTTCACATTTCAACTCAATAAGTTTCAACCATTCCAAGGCCCCGTAGGCCATTTCGGAACGCCATTTTGAACAACTTATGTTACTATAACAAAAACTTTTCTTTGGAAAAAAATCGCACGATGGGTTTAAACTTTCACATTTTTGCGAGTGTATGCGCATGTTGTGATCCGAGTGAGGGTACAAGAGTACGGATTAACGGAAAATCGAATCGCGTTTATGGCCCTCTTCCAGGAGCATATTTTCGATTTTGGCTCACACAGTACCGCACCTCTTCTTCTTCCTACGTTTTCTTTTCCTTCTTGTTGACTACCAAACTCTGGCTTGCGGTGGATCACGCTGTGGGTGTTTGAGTGTGAACGTATGTGTATGAATGTGTGTGTGGTTGAGTGGATGGGAGAGTTAACGTGTGTGCGGAAGCTATATCATTCATTCGCTTCATTCATTTATCGTGGTGCATGGTTTGTTATCCACTGTGTTAAAATAGATCATTGTAAATATGTTGTATGTAAGAATGTGTTTTATTTTATTTATATAAAATTTAAGTTTCGATTAGATTGAGCATGATTTTTTTTCATTTTTAATCAAACTACTATTTTATATATATATATATATATATATATATATATATATATATATATATATTTTAAACGTGTTTCCTAATCATGTAAGGTATGACATGCGCATGTTGTGTATTTTGTATTATTGTATATATTAAACTAAACGGTTTAGTACATCTTTATAAATTGTTTAACATTACTTAAAACAATCAAATTGGTGTAAAATTTTCAGTCTTATGAGTTAAAGAATATTGATTTCATAATTGGAGGCTTGATGAATAACACATAAAACGTATAATTAATATTCATTAAGAACTTAACAATACCCAGCTGTATTATACATTGAAACATTGTACCGATAGGGTATTGTCTCTAAACATGTTACCGATAGGGTATTGTCTAAACATGTTTGCTGTAAAAAAGGCGTAAGAATAGTGTGTATCATAGTGTAACAAATAGTAGCAGTGTAATAGCCACTCCAGCAGCATGGCCAAAACACTTAGTCCAAACGCAAACTCATCATAACAGCAGCGATCAAGCCTCTGCACACAACTCTCTCCCCATACACGCGTGTTGCAGTCTTCCGCGATCTTCCCGGATAGTGAGGACTGCACGC
>KB671644.1:72500-124162 GCA_000349105.1 Anopheles epiroticus
GCTCAATCTCTTCATCGGAGTTATCATCGATAATTTCAACATGCTGAAGAAAAAGTACGAGGGCGGTGTGCTGGAAATGTTCCTTACCGAGTCGCAGAAGCATTACTACACGGCAATGAAGAAGCTCGGCCGCAAGAAGCCGCAGAAGGTGATCAAGCGTCCCATCAATCAGTTCCTAGCGATGTTTTACGATCTCTCCAACTCGAGACGGTAAGCAGGATGTCTTGTCTGTTGCAACGGAAGATCCAACTAATTGTTGCCTTATCTTTCCAGCTTCGAAATAGCCATATTTGTGCTGATTTTTTTAAACATGCTCACCATGGGCATCGAGCATTACGATCAACCGCACGCAGTATTTTTCGTGCTGGAGGTGAGCAACGCCTTCTTCACGACCGTGTTCGGGTTGGAAGCAATCGTGAAGATCGTAGGCCTGCGGTACCACTACTTCACCGTCCCGTGGAATGTGTTCGACTTTCTGCTCGTGCTGGCTTCCATCTTCGGTATTCTGATGGAGGACATCATGATCGATTTGCCCATCTCGCCAACGTTGCTGCGGGTTGTGCGGGTGTTCCGTATCGGTCGTATTCTTCGCTTGATTAAGGTAAGGTAATGGGTAAAAAGCGTCACAGAACCCATCCAATGCAAGGCATTTTCCGGATTATCCGTTTTCAGGCCGCAAAAGGCATTCGCAAGCTGCTGTTCGCACTGGTAGTTTCGCTGCCGGCACTCTTCAACATCGGTGCACTGTTAGCACTGATCACGTTCATCTACGCCATCATCGGGATGTCACTGTTCGGGCACGTACGGCAGCAGGGCGCACTGGACGATATGGTCAACTTTGAAACGTTCGGGCGCAGCATGCAGCTTCTCTTTCGCCTGATGACATCGGCCGGATGGAACGATGTGCTGGAGTCGCTCATGATCCAACCGCCGGACTGTGAGCTGGCGCTCGACTTCTCCATAAACGGGGACTGCGGTCACCCGCTGCTTGCAATCACGTACTTTACGAGCTTCATCATCATCAGTTACATGATTGTGATCAACATGTACATCGCCATCATTCTCGAGAACTTCAATCAGGCCCATCAGGAGGAGGAGATCGGCATCGTGGAGGACGATCTGGAGATGTTCTACATCCGGTGGTCCAAGTATGATCCGCACGCCGGACAGTTCATACACTTTAACCAGCTGTCGGATTTCATCGCATCGCTGGATCCACCGCTCGGCATTCCGAAGCCCAATACGGTCGCGTTGGTTTCGTTCAACCTACCCATCTCGAAGGGCAACAAGATCCACTGTCTGGATATACTGCACGCACTGGTGAAGCACGTGCTGGGGCATGTGGAGGAAACGGACAACTTCAAGCAGCTGCAGGACCAGATGGACCAGAAGTTCAAGAAGCAGTTCCCGACGAGGAAGGAACTTGAGATTGTATCGTCAACGCGCATCTGGAAGCGGCAGGAGAAGGCGGCCAAGACCATTCAAACAGCGTGGAAGGAATATCTAAGGTAATTGAGTGTTCTTTGAACCAATCAGAAAAAGTATTAATGCACAATTTTTCTTATTCTAGGATGAAACGTGAACGTGAGCGCTCTCCGATGTCACTGGACGAGGAAAACACGCAAACCTCCAGCCCTGGCGGATGGCAGAGCAAGCTGTCCGCGCTCAACTTCCTCCATCTACAGGTACATCGCCGTGGCACGGCCACCTCCAGCCGTGCCTCATCGAGAAAGTCATCGCGAGCTTCCGATGCGTCCGATTTGAGTGAGCTGGCAGGGCCGTGGCTGAATCTTCCACTCATGCTAGTGTCTGGCACGAGCGACATGGTGAAGGACGTAAAGCAACAGCATGCGAATGGGCTTGAGATGAAGTATGTACACGTTTTTGTTAACAAACCAAAGACTTACAAGTTCTCTCTTAATACCTACAGGGACGCTCCGGATGTGAAGGGACAGCGGCGCAAATCGTTCTACAACTTCCCGTTCTTCCTGCGGCACCAGGACGCCGTCGAGGAAACGTCTACCTCATCGCCGCAGCCGCAGAAGCGACCGCTGAAGGACAGCGACACGAACCTATCGCTCACCACATCCCTCGAGAAGGTGCCCGTACCTCCGCCGACCACACCAAAGTCGAAGCGTGCCACAAGCTTTGTGAAGAAAAAGCCTCCCCTAGAGCGTGGCTTTTCCGCCCAGAGTGCACTGCGTCTGAACCGCAATGCGGTAGTGCGTGAGTACTGGCAGGGAAGATACGCAGCCACATTTGGAAATTAATGACGTTCGTTTGGTAATCTCTCTTCAGCGGACGACACACTGTCAACATCGGCAGCTGACGTGAGCATACTCGTGACGGAACCGTCGCCGGATGTACCGACCGTGCCGGCTCCGGGCGAAACGCTCGTCCACGTGCTGGTGCACCGTGAGAGCGAGGAGTACCAGTCCGAGCTGGACGAGAAAGGTAAGCGGATGGGGCCGTGCACTACGCGCCTATGGTTCGATGTGCTTTCTCTGCCATCGTCACCAATTTGTTCGTTTGCTAAACACCACCTCTATACCTCACCAACACACCATTAGCAGCTATGTTTTGTTGAGTGCGATCACCATTAGTAGACACCATTCTTCGTTAAGTAGCCGATCACTCTCAACACACTACTGACCACCACTACTACTACACCGAACGCGAAGCAAATGGCTACCGACGATGCACCTCTGTGTTTGCTGTAAATGTGTTCTTTGTTTTTTTTTGTCTTTCTATGTTCTTCTTTCTTCTCTTCTCCACCTTCCGCTGATACTTCCGTTGCGATCCGTAATCGATGTGTCTCTGTGTGTGCGTGTTTGTTATGTGCGTTATTGTTGTGCGTTGTGTTCCTTGACCCGTCGTCACCATTCCCACCTTTTGACGGATCATCGACACACACACACACACCCACCCACCTCGAAACCGAAAGGCGAACCGAAAGCCAAAGAACCGCGCGATCCATCCCGTGCATGTGACATCAAACTTTCACCCGGCACGAACGTTGACTATCAAATTTTAGGTGGCCTGGAGGGTGACCCGCGACCCGTCGTGACGATCTGCGTCGAAAGTCCGATGGAGTCGCCGGATCAGGACGGGGGCAGCGGAACCGGAGACGGCACGGTGGCGATACCGATCGATCCGGAACCGATCGACGTGAACCTGCCGCGCGATACGAGCAACATCTTCTACGACTATGACGAGCAGTCGCAGGCGGCTGGAAAGACCGACGGTACCGACGGTGGGAAGGTTGAGTGCGATCGTGGCGACACCGGCACGACGACCACGACGGTAGAGATCGCGAACGAGCTGGAATGTAAGGCACCGCGTTCTCCGGTCGCTCCACCCGGGGCCCACCATGAGCCAACCGATCAGTCAGCAGCCTGCCCGGAGCAGAATCTACCGCCGCAGTCAAGCTGACCATCGGAGCTGCCGATGGATGATGCGAAAGCAGCAGACGACAGTTGACAATCTACTTTCTGAGTAAGTTTTATCCTTGCCTACGCTCGTGCGACCTTCCAAAAGGGACGACAGCCAAGGGAGCCGCTGTTCGGGCAAAGTATCTACACACTCTTGCTTCTAGTCGGAGTGATCTTGTAAAAGATAGGGTTAATGTACTTATCGGAAAAACGATCAAACATTACTTAGCACACTAGACACTAAGTAGAACGCTTGTACATTATGCATTACCAAAGATTCCTTCCTATCGGATAGTAGCAACCTCTTACAACTCAACGAACTTCAGCAGGTTCTCCTCTTTCCACCATTAACAGGGAGAGTAAGACAGCACATGGTCACGAACCCGGTCTGTACAGCTAGTGTTAGTGAAGGAGAAAATAAAAATGGAAGAGATAGTAGAATTGTCAGGAATAAGAATCGATTGGTGGAGTGTTTTTTTCGTAACAGTCATTTCGATTTCACTCTAGCTTCTGACACTTTTTCAAACTACCAAAACACACACAAGTAGACACTCTTGCTAGTAACACAGCGTTACACTTCTTGCATATCAGTTTTGTGATTCATCTTATCAGTAGTACCCGGATGGATTCGACTCCGGCGCATGGCGTTCCGGGCCACAGATACTTTTTCATATATAAGTAAACATATATTTTTTTAAATTAAAATTTAGTGCTATTTAGTGTGTAAGTGTTGGAGGCTTTCTGGACCTCACACATGGGCAGAGCGTGACAGATGCGATCAATAGAAATGTTGGAAAATCTTGATAGGAAAGGTATTTTGCTACTGGATGTATAGGGAATGCGAAAGATTACAGTTGAATAGTAGTGGAAGAGAATTTATCAAACTTTGCTTACGTTTTCATAACATCCGCCGAATAGTTACACTCTCTACAGGTACTTCAGTTCTCTATTTTACCTCATACGAATATGTCTTGTAAGTCTATGGTAATTGGAGAAGATCTCCCTTGAATGGGATGTAGAATGTTTTGCAAATTGCCTAAGTGGAAAACGAGGAAATCATGAATCGAATTTAATGTAGTATTCTCCCCCTCCCTCGCTAATGTTAGGTAATCTGATAGTAGTGCATTCTCTCCATCAGTCGAAGGCTGATGATAGTAACGTTTAAAATACTGAGTGTGTACTACTGCTTGCTCGCATCAACACGAAACAAAACTAATGTGGTGTGAGGTAGACAGCTCACCGCGAGCAGCGAAGGTAAAGTGCATATTCTAATTGTTTGTACAAATTAGTGTTAACGTCGATTGAACGCAAAACCAAAAGTATGAGAGTATTGTTCCTGACGAAATGCTTCACTAGAGGCATGGAGTGGCCCAGTAGTGTTTGGGTCAGTTTTGTTCCCCCTTCCACTCCACTGCGTGTGCGCTCTAGCTTGTTCCTTCTCTCTTAGCCCTTTTTCCCCCAAAAACACGTTTAAATCCGATAGCCATTTGCGCACAACTGTGCCGCAAAACGTGCACAGTGTGCAATCGGTGCCCTCGGAAGAAGTGTAGAAATTATAACCGTAACATTAAGCGCCATCATCGGCCGCACCTAGCGTTGTAAGGATACCGTTGTTGAATAGGATAGATTTTTGAATTAAGTAAAAGGAACACTGGTCTCGGTGAAGCGCGATCGGTGCACCGGGAGGTTGCACCCGCAACGCAAAACCAATTCCTTACCTTGTATACAAAAAAGCTCAGTCAGATTACGGCTGTTTAATGAACAAATTCATTTCATTTGCCCTATCGCAAAAACCCAGCACGGGTTGCGCATGGAGGTGTTAGAAAGAACGCGGTACTTGTAAAACCCGCGCGAGAGTAAGTTAATACGCTTATAAAACAAAAGGGAAAAAACAGTAGATATTGAAACAGGTGTGCGGTAGTATAGTGTATGTCACGTATGTCAAATTTAGGTTTGCAAAACAAACAAACAAAAAAACAGAAATGTTTGAAACACATGCTCACGCATCTTGGGAAACAACGGGTGCCCCTTCTGTGGGCACTGAGCAATACATCTCCAAATCGCAGCTTCCAATCTAATGTTTAAGGTAGTGTTGAGCGGTATAGTGGGTAATGTACATTGAATTTAGAAAAGTAACCCCCCCCCCTATATGAAACGTTATAACCGCCACCATTTATTATCCAAAAGTTACTCTCACGTTATTAAACAAGCAAAACATGAAACGAAAAAACCCCACACAAACATACGCATTAATATGTGCATAAATGATAATCATGAAAATAGGTTTAAAGAAAGTAAACATTCCATTGCAATAAGCGTTAAATAAAAAAAAAGAGGAAAATGTAGGATACCAAAAAAAAACGAACGTTAAACGATATGTGTAAAAACATGAAAATGTAAAACGTATAAAACAGAGAAGTAGAATAACAAAACACACAACAAACCGTGTTGCACACGAATAAAAAAAGAAAACAACAAAACGAAACAAGCAAAACCAAACAATAGCATTACCTAAAATCACAGTTGTTAATGGCTGGAAGATGAATGTGGATGGTAAAATGTAAAATGGTCACGTTCAGCTTAGTCGCAGAATAAACGTGTTGTTGATTTAGTTCTAACTCTAACGCGGTAAGCAAATAGAAACGTAATATAGGGTGAATTTAAAACTCAAACAACAAGAGTAATATAGTTATCACTCTCTATCTCCCTCTCTCCCCTTCTCTCAAATCAAGATTTTCCGTTACGATGTTGGGTTTTTGGGTCTTCAGTTTACTGATTACGCCTTTGTCACGCCTCGGGTCGGATGGGGTACGAGTTGACAAAGCGATTAAGAGTTATACACCAAAAAAAAAAACAAACAAACAAACAAACGAAGAAATCTTATAAAAATGCAGATCGAGATCGTGCGTGCGTGCGTGTACATATAGGGGGGAAAAAAAAGAAAGGTTATTAATATTTCATATTTAAACGCTTATTCCAAAACTTGTTAGTGGTATTACTTCGAGTCCGAGACAACGCTAATCTCGTTGAGCTTTGGAGCTTGTTTCTAAAGTAGTAATCAATTTACAGTTTATTTACTCTCGAACATGTGCATCGATGCTTAACCACGCTGCAAGTGTAATATACTTTATCATGTCTTAGCCATTTCGCTTGAGCTGCAATTTAAGTCTCCAACAAACCCAATCCCGTGTTGGTGCGTTTATCGGACCAAACCGACCGCCAAAATACAATAATACGCCCTTCATCAACACGCAAATAGAGCAACGAAGCAATAAATGACAATAGAGAGCACACTCAGAACTGCTGCCAGTACTGTACAGCAAAGCAAAAGGGCCAATCTACCGTCTTGGTTCCATCTTCTTCCTTACTGCCTACCTTTTGCCATCGTCCCAAAAATGCAAATCGCTTTGATAGGCAATTATCTACTTCTGGTCGCGCACGGTACGGCCAAGTGTTGTCGTCCCATATTAACCAATCAAAACTGTGCGATCGTGACTGGCTGAGGCACACTCACCCGGGGGCCCGATGCATGTTTTGGCAGCAGCGGTCGTGTCGTGTCTTTACCGTCACGGAGAAGAAGGTTGATTGCCTTCAATTGGCATCCCTCTGTCAGCAGCCACCCTCTCCGGCCGGTGAAAGGTGAAGAGCTTCTTCGACTGCTGTGTGTTTTGATCACCGTTTCTGGCTTAAAAGATACAAAACGTCTCATGCTGGGCCCGTTTGACCATTGGTTAAGTGTGTCACGATCGGGTGGGGGGGGGGTTGCGAAATTGCGCTACCACTATTGGAAAAACTGATTTGTTTCTGCACAGGCCTAAACACTGAAAGACGGCAGACCCGTTTCGTTACTATCTTTGAACGATGATTCAGCATTACCACAGCCTGTATATACGATATTGCTTACGGGGTTTAAGCTAGCAAACTGTTTGAGGTAATGAAAAGTCAATTAATTGTTCTTGAATTTGATTCTTGCTTAACGGAAAAAGCACGCAACTAATCACTGATTAGAAGAGTAATAAAAAAAACAGTGCTCGCGTTTCTAGCAATTGTAGCACGTTAGTGCAGCAGATCTTCTTCCCCGTCACGGGAGTGGCAAAACGCCTACGAGCGGCATTGTTTTGCAGCAATAAATACGCTTCAATGATAGCAAAATACAAACAAAAAAAAAAACAATTTATAAAACTAACAGTTGACTAGAAGCGAGTTCTAGCGTTTCAACCTCGTGTATAATTGTTAAGCAAATGCATCCGAGATGGTGATGCTGCAAGTGTAAAAGTGTAAGTGGCAGTCCAACGAAGAAACACACACCCGGTTTAAAGCCATATTAAAAATGGTGATTGTAGAAAAGGCAGCGGAAAATAGGAGGTTTACACTTACGTTCGTTTTATGGTCTTTTCGCTTGTTATGTAGTTTTATACATTTTTGCTAAAATTTAATGCTACGCACGTGTATTAAGCCGTGTGTGTTATTTAACGCAAGATATAATTAAGAAATTATATAAATAGGAAAAGAAACCAACACACATCAGTTTGGCTAAATTGCTCATAGCAATTTTATCAACGATCTTCCGATCTTGGGCTTGATGTACATGGCTTTGGAAAGGAAACAAAACTAGAATATATATATTTTTACGTTCTCAATCAAGAGAGGTAATCGATCACGTTATTTACAAACACTTTTTCAACAAGCTAAAATTGTTGCTTTCCGTTTTCGTACTATTCGATTCATTCCAATGAATAATAAAAAAAACAGAACAAATAATAAAAAAAACGTATTAGAAAAAGAAACTTTAAACAATCTTCTGCCCCTCACTCCTCCCCTTTGTACCCCTTTGTGAAACAATCAGCAAAAAGCGCCACCAGCGAATGAACATTAAGTGCAAACAAGTTTTTTTACCAAACCATATTACAAACCTTTACAGGCGCACGATGCAACATAAGTTCACCGAAAAAAAAAACATAAAGACAAGCAAATACCAATACAGCAAACAAAGCATACCTAAACACCCACACCAGCAAAGAAACACAATAAGCTATCAAGCATTTACACAAATAAATATTACAACAGAGTCCCCTCCCCACAAAATAGGTAAGAGACAGTAGCGGTGTATTGAAGGCGGTAAAAGATGATAAATTAAAGCTGAACCCCCCTTACCATAAGCCGAAACAATGTAGAAAGTTAGTTAGAATTTTGTTAAATTATATATATAAGCCCAGTTAGCGTAGCAAAAAAGAATAAAACAAAGAAAAAAAAAGATACCAAAAGCGAATAGCGGTAAATGGAAAACAGAATTTGCAAACGAGCGCAACACTTGGGTGGGTGGATACAAAATGACGAAAAAAAACAACAAAAAATTCAACATAACGAAAATACTAGAGAACGTTTGTTTCAAATAATAAAAAAGGGAAGAGAAACAAACATACTGAAGGATGGAAATAAAAAAAAACACACACACACACCCAAGAGCAAAACAAAAAATCGAATAACAAATGAAACGAAGACAAATTATTGAAATTTATAGAGCAAAACAAAAAGAACAGATTTGAAAGGTTGTGTAATTATTTAGAAGATACCAAAAACTATATATATACATACTTATACATATACATATACAAAATATGCAAATTTGCAACAAACAAGAACAACAACCGGAACACATGAACGGAACACGAACACAAAATGAAAAACAAAAGCAAAGCAGTGCTGATGCATGATAATGCGGATAATGATAGTAAATAAGGTGTGTGTTTGGGGGGAGCAGGAATACTAGCGAGCTCAACAAAAGAAAAAGAAACGAGATAAAAGTGGATGGATCACTAAAAACCAGAGGCTAAAAATATCAACAGCAAAGCAAACGGAAGAGAAAATGTAAGAGAAAGAACATAACAAACAAAACAACGTGTACATAGAACAAAACCAAAAATCAAGAGTAATAAAACCTGAAACATTTAAAAGATATAACGAAACACAACAATGTAACTCATTCCACACGTGTCGGTTTTGTTTCTTTTTTTTTAGTTAAAGAAATGGAAAGTGAATATGAACCACTCGGTTATCATCCCACAGAAGGCCTTGTTTGTTTTTCACGACTATAGTGATCGAGGAAAACACACTCAACCGGTCTGTTCGTTCATCCCTGACCTAGACCATGTCCAATGCCTGTTCGGTGGTAAATATTTACACCCAACCCGTCAAAGGGCTCGACCACCCAGCCAAGCGAGATGCGTATATTTTTCGCATTGCACGCGCGCAATTAAGTGCCTCAACAGAGGGGCCTGGGACTCCCTTAGCGTATACGGCTCGGTTACGTTCTATAATTAAGTCCCCCCCTCATCGTACGTACGTCACCGGTGGGATGGAAAAAAATAGAACACGCACCCACCATCCGCTGCTGAAAAGGTGAAAAACAGATTTCCTCATGAACGGAATCGCTATTGTTTGCGGTACGCTGTTGTGCCCATTTTGTGCGCGTAGTGGAAAACAAAGGCCTGCTTGATTTCAAAAATAAAAGATTGATGCTTTTACAGGAAATGAAACATTTCACCGGAAACCAATGCAGAACAGCATACCAAAACATGTTCCCGTTCGTTCCAGACTGGGTGGTTGCACACAGATATCACACAAAGCGGAAAGTGTGCACAAAAAAACCTTCAACAAATGGCATATCAGCGAAATTCGCTACACCGATATCTCATTACCGCATCGCAGGGTTTGCCTTTTTTTTAATTGCCACTTTGCCGACGAAACGATAAATTATAGACGACACGGTACACGTGCTAGAGCACAACCTTATCACGATTGACAAGAATGATTCAGTTTCTTTTCAAAACTAGTTACAATTAATTTTTACAAACCGAAACCACATTTTAAGTGTAAATTTTTTCATAAAAATATTTATCTTTCGCGTCCGCTTCTCTTCTTTATTGTGGATTTATTAATTTACTTAGCGTAAATGGATCTGTGTTTGTTTCTCTTTTCTCTCTCTCTCTTTAAATGCAAACCCTTCCTTTGTTTCACTTGTTGTTTGTTTTGGATCACTTTTGGATTGCCATTCCTGCTGCTCGGTACGATTATGTACGTTCGTTGGAAGTAAGAGCAGGGCTAGGGCTTTTTTCATAAGGAATCGATAATGTTGCCTTCCTACTCAGTGGCATCCGACTTTTCCACCGCGAACGGCTCACTAACCTCCAGGGAACCGCAGTCCGCAATCACGACATCGTTCGTCGGCCGGTCGCGCCCGTCGGTGGCGGTGCTCTCGATCTTGCGCACCACATTCATGCCTTCCAGCACCTTGCCGAACACGACGTGACGTCCGTCCAGCCAGCTCGTCTGCTTGACCGTGATGAAGAACTGCGAACCGTTCGTGTCCTTGCCGGCGTTCGCCATCGACAGCCAGCCGGCACCGAAGTGCTTCAGCTTGAAGTTCTCGTCGGCGAAGCGCTCGCCGTAGATCGAGCGGCCACCGGTACCATCTCCCTTGGTGAAGTCACCGCCCTGGATCATGAAGTCGCGGATCACCCGATGGAACTTGCTGCCCTTGTAGCTGTTGGCGGAAGGAAGGTGTTGGGGTCGTGCCGCGTTAGTTCGTACATGGGGAAGTGATTGCAGGAGGATGAAATAATTTATGCACGAATTAATCGTACGCAGCAGATGACGATGAGAGTGTGCGAATGAATGAAGAAAGACCGGCCCCGTGAGAAGTACAAATAAGGAAGAGGAGGCAAAAACCGTGTCATGCAGCAGAAATAGAAGAAGAAAGCATAATGGAGAAATCAGACATCTCCTACAGTGCTCACGGCCATCCGGTTTTATCGTTTCAACGCCTTCTATGATCATCACAGCGCATGCAACCATTAACCTTACGTACAATGTGCATTGGCTGGAAGACGATAACTGCTTCCACTGAGCCACTATCGCTCAATTACAAGGCGTGGGAGGGCTTTCATGACTGATAAATGAATTATGAAAATTATGGTATGCTAATGGAACGCTTGCTTCTTACCCCTCTCCGGGTGTGGTCTTCTCGGCCAGCTCCTTGAAGTTGCGGGCCGTCTTCGGTACGGTACCGCCAAACAGACCGATCACGATACGTCCCTCCGGCTTGCCACCGATCGTGATGTCGAAGAAGACCTACAAAAGCGATGAGAAAAAGAAATGTTAACATGCTAAACTCATAACAAATTGTCGCAAAGAAGACTTCGCTTGCCATGCCCAGAAAGAAGAACGCATTGGTACGCTTCTTCTCTCCTATTACAGAAGGACACGTAAGCACTTAGATGCCAGCCCGTATCTCCATCTTCAAGCGCAAGTACATTGATGGATGATGCATTTCGTAACGATGGCACTGATAAGGCCGATGCAACACCACCAAGTATAGGAAACAGTTCTTCAACATAGCTAAAATGTGTTTTTTATGCTTGTTTTATGCTTCCAAGCTTCAAAAAGACAAAGCCAGCTGATGATGTGGGGCTTGTGTGCCTTTAGGCGTGCGTGTGTGCGTCTGTCCCAAGCCGGTTGTTGACCTTCGCCGTCGCTTACCTTGTCCGTAACTTTCGGTCCATCGCCGGACGCCAGCGCACCGGCAATCAGCACACTCAGCACCACAAACAGTTTCATTTCGTTTCGTACCAGTACAGCACACTTCACAATTAGAATTAGTTTACAATTGGTTTCGCTTTCGACGCGCACTGTCCGATACAACACGTCCGTCCAGTTGGCGTGTGGTAAAAAATGTGTGAAACTGACAGATGCGGCACTGCTGTCGAAGCTACAGCCGTGTGTCGAATAGGCTGCTGAGAAACCCTCTCCAGCAAACTCAAAGCGGTATGTTGTTTTCTCTTTCTTTCTATGCTGTGATGCCACTAGATGGAAAGAAGCAGAAAACAACGCGTATGGTGTTTTTTTCCAGTTACTCTAGGCTTCTTAGCACTAGAAAGAGTGAAAAAGAGCCTCTTCGTATTTTCTAGCGCACAATGATCTATGGTTCTATAGAACAGGCTAAAATTATGCGTTAATATTAAAATACTTTTCATAAAATTAAAAAATATATTTATGTCATAAAACAAACAGAGACTAAACTAAATAAATAAAATTTTTATTTATTAATCTTTGGGACCGTAAGGCATTGTAAATATTTCTCACGAAAAGAAACATAAAACATTGTTTAAGCGCAGATTTATTATTTTTAGCCGAAAAGGCTTTTCCCATACAAAGCATTTCTTTTTACCTTCATGTCTATGGCCACCAACACGAGTATGATTTGCATTTTTAATTAAAACCAATATTTAGAAATGAAAGTCAATGAAGCTAGAGAGTTCAGAAATGCTAGAGCTAGAGAGTTCAGAAATGCATTCAAGAAAATGTCTCTTAACACATTTGCAAAAAAATTGCAAATAGTTTTTAAATGAATGTTTAATTAAATTTTATTGAACTTTAAAACCTTGTAACAAGATTATTATTAACTTCTGAATTTTGTTTGTTTCTTGAATTTTGTTACTACAAATATATCATTTTGTTTATTTTTTATGTTGTTTCTTTACGTATAATGTTATTATACATATTTTATTATTATCATTTAATTTACCATAATGTACAGATGAACCTTGTTGGACTGAGATTTCGGTAAACTGATTACCATCTTTTTATAACTTGGAGCATTATTTAACTTTTCTTTGGCTAGATGTGCCAATCGCATGATAGCTATTCCAGCGTCTAGGAAAAGCAATTTGTATAACTTTAACAAAATTTTAAACAAACATAAGTGATTTCGAATTTTAAATGGTCTGCATGAACACAGCCACCCTGTGCATCGCGTCTCATTTATGCTTTTGTTCGACAGTGCTGCACTCTATGCTAAACTTTGCCAACCACGTAAAGAGCTTTTGCGAAGCTCTGCTGAGCTATTTAATTGATATATTTAATTTTTTGAAATCAATTTTTGAAGATGTGACATAATTAAAGATACATCAAGTCAAGAGTTTTATTTTGTTTTTGTGTCATAATCAAATTTAATCTTCCCTCTAGCCAGATACCATCGTTGCCCTTCACCTTCATACATCAAACGTTTTAAAACCGAATAAGATCTGTGAATTTATGTCTGACAATCATCACGGATTGTCGAAGCAGCATAAAAAAATAAAGAGTGATCATATTTTCGCTCACCCTAACCTTTAGCCCTGCCCTATAACCAAATCCCTTTCGGTGAGCAACCGATGTGTAGGAATTGACCTTGACTTGAAGCCTCCTCCAAAAAAACGACCTCTACCTGATGCGGGAGCATAATTTGCTAATAAAATAATTCACCAGATTGACCGGGCGATGGTTATTTATCGCACCCATCGGGCAGGCACGCAGGTCGTGAACAATCTCGTGAACTCGCGAGCCCTCCCCCACGGAATGTGTGAGTCTTCTTTTGCCTTTTCTCCTTCACGTCTGACAACCACCGACGCGATCGTCTTGCGGAATCGGCAGCGTGGTCTGTGAAACATAGCATAAAAAGGGGTGGAGGCTGGGGGATGGAGAAATATATGTTTTCGAACAACGGGCTGCAGATATGGGCGGTCAGCATTGTCGACGGTTGACATCATAGCTAGCGCGAAGATGGCTGGACGGGACGCCACCCGATCCGGCGGCCGGCTTACGGTTGTCTATCGATAATTCTTCGTGATTATCGTACGTCAGGCTCATTTGCATATTTTGTTGTGATTGGCCGGTTCTTCGGGTCAGCAACGGACCGATCCAGGTTTGTTTCATTCATCTCTCGACGCAAGCATCTTAGGGCAGTTTGTTCACTTTCCTCAATCGAGAAAGTGAATTCTGCAGTAAGAAATTATGATCCAAAAAGAGTCTCGATTTACTTCGAGATTAGTGTTGTATTTCATTAATCTATTACAAAGATTCATCCATACGAGTCTTCAATAAAGCATCTTTTGAAGCATGAATCGAATTTTGACACACAAATCCTAAGATTCTTGAATTTTGAAATTCATCAGAATTAATAATCTTGAAAAACTAATGCATCTAGCGATTCGTTTCGAACACTTCTCGCAACTCAGAGTAAAGATCTTTGAAAATTCATCAAGATTTATCGAATGAATCGAATTTTGAACACAAATTCTAAGATTCTTGAATTTAGAAATTCTTCAGAGTTAATAATCTTGAAAAACTAATGCATCTAGCGATTCGTTTCGAACATTTCTCGCTACTCAGAGTAAAGATATTTGAAAAATCATCAAGATTTATCAATATTAACATTGATCCATCTCAAGACCAAGATCAAGATTTGTGAATACCAAGTTTTATAAATCCCAAGATTTATAAATCTTCTCAGTAGAGATTCAGATTCATTGATCCATTTCAAAAACTCATTCAGATTCATGCAACTGATTCAGATTCTCGCAACACTAGTCGAGCTCTATTTTGATTCTCTCGTTCAAGGTCACTGATGTAACAGCTGAACCGCTAAATTGGCTATAGATTTATTAAAACTTCTCAAAATAATGCTAATCACAACTCCAAGCACATCAGACTCTGCTCGTGACTTTGTCTCGTAAAATGATCGCAACTAAATTGGATCCAAAATGTAATCCTCCCACACAGAGTCAGAGGGAACGATCTTCGTTCCGCAGCTACTGCTGCTGATCTGCTTAACCTCTAAGCTGGCCTGGCGAGCCTGTAAATGGTAAGCTAGAGCATTTATCACAAACGCGCACATCACAAAACAGAAGCCCGAGCCCGAGCGTGTTGCGGTACACGTATGCGATCTAGTAGTCTTTGGGTCGTCAAGATTAGTCGCGTGATCGGTAAAGAAGCGTCCCGTTTCCCATCTGACAGCTGCCCGCCGTAGCAAGCGGTGCCGCCCCAAAGCACACGCAATTAAATGTGTTTCTGTGTTTGTCGCTTGCGCAAAAAAAAAGAAAGAAACAAAAGACCCTTTAGGCTGGAGATAAAAAAATAACGAAATAGAAACATCAAACAACGGTTTGTGTCCCGTTTGCCTGTGCGCATCAGATTTCCTTCACGTTTCGGTTGAAAGGCGTTGAAGGCTGATAAAGCCCATTACACCAGCCACAGTACGGTGGCGTTGGAATTTCCAAACTTTTCTGTTAGCTTCGGAGAGTCGTAGCATAGAGGGCGAGATTTGCATACACCTCGTGCTGTTGCACTACGCTCGGGGGAAGGGTGATAGCATAGTGCATCGCGTGATCGTGACCAACCAGCGTTCATCTAATGGAAGTCCATATTTTGTCGCCGGTCATCGGCGAAACAAAACGGTGGACGCGCCCTTGCATCAGGGCAGGGAAGCCGCGGAGATAACGAAGATGACTAACATCGATTACGAAATTCATCAAAAACAATCCTCCGTTGAGGGGGGAATGACGTTTTCTTAAGCGGACTGGGAGTTGTTGGCCTTTTGGTTTGATTCTCTGTTTGTGCATTTACGGATCTGCAAGAATTCCGCGACGCGTAAACATTGCGTAAAACCGGTAGACATGACGCCAAATGTGCGTCCATCCGTCATCAGTGGAGCTCATTGTTTACCCGCACTGTCACCCACCTCAACGATTGTAGAATTTGCAAATTTTGCACAAATAAGTAATGAAGACGTCGCATGCCACAGTGAGCGAAGACAAAGCCCAGTTCGATTATGTGTGCTTCTCCTTCTCCTCCTCCATAAATAGAATCGTCTTCGTGGAGTGGCCATCCATGGTCACCCGAGCGGACAGCGGCGATGCCCACTCACCCAGTTACACCGAATTCTTGCCGATCAAACAGTCACTTAGCAGCGATCTGTTCCAAGTGCCCCAAATGCAAACAGAAGCGTCCCACTTAGAGGGAACTCTGCACACAATCAAATCGAGACCCGGTTGCTTCCGGGTGAGGACGCTAAAAATAGCGATTCGGGAATTGTTCCCAAAAATTCTAGCCACACAATTATTCTCAGCTGCCACTTCAAGTGCGGCTGTCTCCCGGCTGTGCCTTGCAGTGTATCCGGCTGAGAAGAGATGTGAAGAATTTCCGTCTGTTGGCATTTCGCGAGCCAGCGCCATGACACGAATGTGACAAACTGTTCACATTACCGGTGAGTCGTGCCGCATTAGGATTAGCTCAATGAGCTCGGGCGAATAATTTATGGACATCGTTCGAGATGGATAGTTTTCTCCCAATCAAGCGGCACGCGGTAAGGCTGTACGCGGGACTCGATAATTGTGTGGAGACGCCTGGTTTTTTTTTTCAGCGAGATTTTGCAAGTAGTTTTTTTATGCTTCTCGCGACAGTTGATGGGTATGTGAAGGATGTGTGGTGACATTCCACAGTGGAGGGTTCCGGATTGAAATTGATGTAAAGTTTAAACAATTCACTCACACTATGCTGCGGCGTTTTGTAATAAAAGGTATCAAATTTATAAATATAAAAACGGAAAGTTTTTTTTTTAATTTCTAACGTCATCTTCCCGAAGCAAGGAACAAAGATAAAAAAAAGAAAAAGGGAAAGTGTTCTCAAGTTACGTGGTAGATGCAGTAGGTTACGTACCAAAAGCATATTTGCTAAAATTGTATTAAATTAACAGAAAAGAGTCAAATATGTTGCAAAAGTATCGGCAAAATCATTGCGCAAGGAAATATACTGTTATAAATAAAATCTCTCTTTTGTAACGTAAAACAGTTGTTTGAGGATTGTTCAATGATTAGTTTCAATTTAATCAGGGATTAAATTTAATACAATAAGAGCGCTATTATGAAGAATACACAAAAAAAGGTGTAGAACAATTTTAATATTTTATTGTAACAGTGTTTTTTTTTTATTTTTTCTTTTTCTAGTATATAGATTACATCAAATAAATTGATAAAACAGTTAAATTTAAACTTAAACAACCAAAAGCCGACACCCTCAATATTTCGATGGTTTAGTAATCAAACGTTATTCAAACTGTTTTTGGTCACCAAACTCATCAATTTTTCAAACTTTTCAAGATATTAGATTTTAAGGTAAAAAATACCTTTACAACTTATAATATATTGTTTTAAATTTCTCTAAACGTTACAGTACCTTCAAACGATTCAAACTCAAAAATCCGTTAAATTTAATAAAATACAATTTAACCGAACTCAAACCCCCTCTTCCGCTACGTTCTCACCGTTACTCTCAACCCCAAAACAGCCCGCGTACGCACTTCTGCTCGGATCGTTTTCAGATCGTACGATCGGGCGGAGTCGAAGCGTTCGCATTTCGTCAGAAAAAGTCAAACCATCTTATCGTTCAACCGTCAGTCGATCGTGGCGTTTCGAGCGGTAAGCAACCGGAGCAGGCGACGAACCCGACTTGGACGATCGGTACAGTCAGCATAGCGCATGTGACAAAAGTGTTTGAATGTGTGTTGTAGTGCAAACAAATTTTTTATAGTGATTTTTTAGTGAATAGTGCAACATTTTTAAGTGAGTTTTTTATGAATGTGCTACTATGAAAAATTATCTTGAGATTAAGCTTGTTCGTCCTGATAGAGTGTATAAACTTCCACCTTAAAGGACACAGGTGGAATGCACTTTATGTGTCATTACGTTTTCACCACCACTCTCTAAATCAGGACCTTCCATTACCTTATCCTTACGGTTTGAAATATTTCACCCATGGCCGTAGTTCAAAACCAGGTGCACTCTCCTGCACAAGCGATTCATTCTCTAAGCTAGGCAAAACGGCCAAACGGCCAACAGATAAACGAAACGCCAAGCTTACTGACCGTGATTCATGTGATGGTGCGGCAGATCTTAGACTCGCCAAGGGCTAAGGCAAACGGAAAATCCCACCCAAAGACAACGCGTGAGAACATTTTTACTAGCACCAAGCGCGTCGGCAACCCTCTCGTTCGGTTCGGTACGTACCGGGCACAAGTGTAAGTCACGCGCGAATGTTTCGACCGCAAATCTTGCCATCCATTTTCCCCGTTGCCGGGTCCGTGCCGTGCCTTCCTGGCCTGTGTAAGATTGTGCTGTGGCAGCTTTGATTTCCGTTGCTTACCGCCGTTTTGGTGGATTTAGTGTAGGTGAAGTTGTAAAACATCTACTAGCCTTAACCCGAGCGAGGTTACACAGTGAACTGAACCAGCAAAAAAAAGGAAGACGGACTCCAAGAAATATAGAGCAGCGCTAGCAAGATCAAACCAACGAAACAGCGCGTACGGTGCACAAGTTGCAGTAGAAGCAGCAGAAACATTCCTTTCGTTGAGCACGGGTCGGGTACTGCTGCAGCCAGTTCGCTGAAAGAAACGCTCGCACACGTGTGCAGTGGTGCATCGCTGTGAAAATCGTCGTGCTTTTGCCCCTTCGGTTCTTCCGACCTTCCTTCCGACCTTCCAACCACACGCCCCGACTGGCGCTAGTGAAATTAGATTTATGGATTTTTAAGTGCTTTATTGTATAAAAGATTTCCACACACTCACACACACACACACACACCCAGCGAGACACGTACCTACAGGCACGTTGCGAAGATTTGGTACGATTTTTCCGGTTCGTTTGAAATATTTTCTCTCGCAAAAAAAAATATCTGCTCCCATTCCTCGCAAAAGTGCTTCATCACATTTTTCCCGTTCCCGGCTGTAGCGGTACCGTGCAGTGTGGAAGTGGCTTTTCCGGAACTGAGTTTTTTCACGAGTCACTTCACTGCCCTCCCTTACGGCTCCCACCGTTGAATAGACAGTTGATTCGCACGTACGAAAATTCACGGTTCCGTAAGCGCGCCGTTTTCGCCGTTGTGGTTTCCCCCCCTGTACACTTTGAGTTTTCATACCTTTCTTGTATTTGTGTTTTTTTTTTCTCTCCCTCTCCTTTGCCAGAATATCGAAGAAACGAGTCTTCGGCTCTGACAGAGCGTCGAAAATTGTGGGTCGAAAACATCCTAGCCTTCACGTAAGATGCCACTGCGCTTGGTGGCGGCTGCTTCCGGCTCTGCGGTAAACTGTAAGTAACGTCGAACACTAACACTACACTGTTCCACTATAAAACGCGAGAACGGGAGGGACGGGAAGCTTCTTGCAGGGGAGCCCTTCAACAGCGTTTTAGGTCAAAAGGGTGCTGCTTCCGGTTAAAAATTAGCATAACAGGGCACCGTAAACCGCGGGCTCGCTTCCTTCACCTCCGGCGAGCAACATCATCCGTTTGAAGCGGGTTCGACTTTACGAGCTTTGCCTTGCTCTTGCTTGTGAGAATTGGGAAATAGAGTGGAAGAACCATCTGTCCGTCATCACCCTTGCTGGTGGGCTGGTGGTTTTCGGGGGTTCGCGAAACGAAACGGATTGACGCAGGGACGTCATTTTTCATGCTTTCAATCTGTCTCGAACGGTTCTTGAGACGGTGCTTCCCGGTCGAAGGTGCATCGTTTCACCTATCTCTACCGGTGGTTCGTTTTCGGGGCGCAAGCAGCAAGAAGCAGGAAAATAGAATGTTTTCGCAAAAATATACGCTTGCAAGCACTTCCTTCTGCGCCGGTTTCGCTAGATTATGATGTTATGGATTACCGGGAGTACAAAAGGAAGGCGGAAAGTTTTTCTCGCTATCCCAGTTTTCCACCTGTTTGGGTAAACCATTTGCATGATCTTGTTCTACCACCACTTGTTCTATCACGGCAGCTGGGTTTGGAGGCAGTGGGATACCAGTCCGCTGTCGACTGTTGCTTGCTTCCGGAGGGGTAAAGGATGAAACGGAGCGAATGGATTGAAATGGGTGCAATTGAATTGAGACGGTTGTTTGTCTTGCTTTCGTCACGTATGAGATAAACGTTCCGATAGGGAATCTTCGGTCGTAAACAATGTTTTTTGTTTCCTGCTGTGATTCATAGAAAAGAAATGAAGGGAGAAGTCGGCAAAGTAAGTGCATTAAACGGGTATGATTGTTAATAACACGTGCTTTGTGAAATGTTTTAAGGGGAAAGCAATTCTTGGCCACTTTTTGACGTTTAAAACTATCAAACGCTTAAAGCGTTTTTTTGGTATTCCAGTGTTTGTTTATGGTAGCTGTCAAATGTATTATTATGCTTTGGTAATCGTTGCTATATAAAATAATGATCTGTAGCTTTACGAATTTAAATAATTTAATTAAATTAGCACTATTTCACTAGTGAAAGCAAACTGGAATACTCTTTCACCCTAAACTACATGTTTATGCTTTAAAGCAAAGGGTAATTCCTGATGAAGCGTCTGCCTACTAGGTCTAGCGTAACCGTTTTTTGCTAAGTGAACCGTTCCCACTCCTTAGGAAGCTTAGTTTTTGTATTAGTTTTTGCTAACACTAAAATGGGCCGGCTCGATGGTCTAGTGGCAACGGCGTAGGGCTGTCAAAAGGCCCGTCGTCGGTTCGTATCTCATTCGGACCGCTGCTAATGCTCCCCAATACGCAGGATTGACTATCCTGCTATGGGTACAACACTAAGTCACAACTCCCCGTACGCAGGATTTAACTCTCTTGATATGGATGGGTACACTCAGTCACAGAAAGAGCCAAAGCATAATGGTGTTCTGGTTAGGCGTTGACCCTCCTCAAGGGTCTCAGGGGTAAAAAAAACTAAAATTAAACGTTTTCAAAAACAGATAAAATAGTTTATATTTCAAGTATTTCACACATTCAATACGCTAATTTAATTAATTCAATTAATCATTCGCTACACGTAAACAGATGGCGCTAGTGTGAAACAAGTATAGGCTAGTGAATAACGCGCCGTGTCTCCTGACCTTTAAGGCTTTTCTTGTGTATTGAGACCGGTGTTTATTTTGCATGAAAAAACATGAAAATCAAACATTTTATAACAATGAAATGTCTTAGTCAATTATCCATGTAATTGAAAAACTTTTCTTATACCAGTTTGCTTAGCAGTAAGTATTGATAGTCGAAAAATGTTCTTCTCAACTAGTTCTTCCTGTTTTTAGTTTTATTTTCGTTGTATATTATATTCGTTTGAAATATTATGAGCTGAGCACTACGTCACATATTTTTCGCTCAGCAGGAATAGCCGAACCGATGTTTTCACCTCCATCCCTTACAAATATTATTCATTTAATCTTTGCCGCACAAAATTTATTAACAGGATTAGCGATAAGTAGTCCCTCGTTCATGCAATATGTTTTCTGCTTTTGATCATGTGCCGCGTCAAAATCGAAAATTCTCCCTTAAAGAGAGCAGCTGTGAAGAAAAGGGACCCAATTCCAATTAAATCCAACGAAAGCAAAGCAGTGAAGCGCTATCTCTCAAATCGATCAAATAATGAACAACGTTTGTATGCCATTTACGCACCGAGCGTCTCCGCTGGCGAATCCTGGATCGCTCCACAGTGAACCGGACCGCCACCATGTGCCTGAAATTGGCCATATGCCGGACCTGGCTGAGATGAAAATGAAAACCGCACCATTATTCGTCCTCGGAACGGAAACCCATCGCCGACACCTGTGCGGCTTCGTCACATATCGCGGCTAATAATCGAAACGACCGACCGTCCGTCCCGGGGTGTGATCGTTAAAGTGGAACGTAAAAATTTTTCTGCGCCCGGGTGTGTTCAATTTCGGGCAGCTGAAACGTGTTGGCTTTACGAGCGGGTTTGCCCTTTGGCGGGCGCACGGGAAGCTTAAAGTGTTTCGTTTTGCGTTTGGAGTTTGACCGATAGGGCCGCTGGTTCCGTTGATGACTTCTCGGCGGGGTTGCCGATCGGTCGATTTGATCTGGAGTTGTTGCGAGCCGTTTAATGATGGAGTAGGTTTAATTGGGGTAGGTTGGTTTTTAATTAATTTGCCTATGAATATTAATGCTTTGGCAGAACTTCTGCAACACGAAAAAAAAACTTTCTGTGGAGTTGAAGAGAAATCAAATGGTTGTTTAAGCGTGTTTTCTTTTGGTGGAATTAAACGCTTCCCCGATTTGCAGCCAAATTCTAACCGTTGTAAAATTAACACGTTTGCGCATCCATCTTCCAGCCGATTCGAAAAAAAAAACCAAATTATTTAGCATTAAAAAATGAATCGTTAACGCGTGCATGCCCGGGTGGTCGCTCTTTTGCTAACGAAACGACGCCCAGGTTGGCGCTAAACACGCGTTCCCTCTTTAGGAGCAGGCCCCCATACAAACGGTCCGTGTAATTTATGCTAAGCCTAGGCTTTTAGTGCTTGCGCCCCGGGAGAAGCAAAAAGCCACACACCGGCGGCTTATCATCGTGTCGGGCCTGAACTTCTCGCAGCTTCCCGATTGATTGTGGCGGCTTACGGCACGCATCGATTGTGAATGTCTGCGCATGAACGATGGATGTCTCTTCCACCTTCTCTCTCTCCCTCTCTCCCTCTCTCTTCTTCCAATGTTGCATCAATCAAGCACCACCGCGCGGTGTGGATCCGGTTGACATGTTGGCCTAGGCTAGAACGCTTCCCGCGCGGGAAGACGAATTTATGGTTGACGCTTCTGAAAAGCTAACCACCCATCCACCCATACACCAGGGGAAGGCGGATGTGCGAAAAACAAGGCCAGCGTGTGCTGGGAGTCTCATACACCTAGACAGCGTAACATGCCGGCGCCATGAAGAGTTTTGAAAGATCCGGTTAGGCATCGCGTTTTTCTAGTTTTATTCAGCGGTAACTGAACCACGAACCACAGGAATGGTTGCCAAACCGTGGTGGAATGGAGAAACGATCGATTAGAGATGATCAAATTTTGTGGTGGCTCGTCGTAAACGCGCATATGTCACACACGCAGCCACTCGTGTACAGCCGCCCGGCGAGAGAAAGACGCACAAACAGTACAGGGCTGTGAGGGCTGTTTGATGCTGCTCACTCCTCGCGCCCGGCCCGCCAGCATTTGCGTGGCGTGTAATTATGATAAATATAAAAATTCAAATGAGCATATTTTAATGTTTACGACCCTTTTGGGACGTCGTAAAGATGACAGACAAATGTGTGTCAACATGTTTGTTTATTGAGTTGTAGACCGTGTCGCTCCAGTGTTGCTTTCGAGATGGCCGAACCTGGCCGAAAGTGATCGTGTGGTGGATCTCGGCAAGCCAATGCCTCCCCTGCTGCCCCGTTTCTGTGCGTGCAGCAATAGGGTTGAGATTTATTTTATGAAACTCGTTCACCTGTAGTTGTTTGGGAAGAACAAACGAACAAAACTAACATACGGGCCAATACTGAAGGCGACTGCTTCCAGCCTGCCGTAACTAATGTAGCATAAAATTTTATTACTATTTTCAAACCCACTCAAAATCACTTTTCATGTTGCTTTTTGCTCTCTCTCTCTCTCTCTCTTTCTCTTTCGATTTGTTTGCGTTGCCTTTTGTCTTTGCACGGTTGATTTAATGCGAAAGCGAAAGGAAACTGTCGTATTAGGCAGACGTTGGTTTATGATATGGACTGTGGGAGTGAGCATGAGCATTTTGGGCTCTTTTTGAAGGGGGTGATTTACAGGATGGTGACATAGTGAAGGGAGAAACATAAGTCACATGCATCACAGGCGAAAAGCTTCAGCGAGGTAGAATCTAATAATTTACTATGATCATTTAGAAGGAAATCGATCTCAAAAGTTTCCACTAGATGGCGCCGTAGTCAACATTACTCGGATGATAGTATTTTAAGCGTTTCTAAACCGTTTTTGGAAGCATTTTACTGTCTGTTGGAAAAATGTATAGTTTATTTTACAAACTGATTTAAACATGAGCTACGGACCGTATAAAAATGCAGTACATTTGAGTCAAAGTGTTTTCTAGCTAAGCTTGAAGCGTTTCGAGAACTTTGTAGAAGAAAAAACGCTTAAAATCCTAAGTATTTTTAAACATGATCCAAAGACAAGTAGTTTGAGAAAATAATTTCTCCCAAATTATGCTCCAACAATTATTACAGAACTGTTGAAGTAATGTTTTCCTAGAATTGACAAACTCTCCTTGTTTTTTTTTTTATTCTGTAGTGACGGCCTGGCCGTATTGTGGCAAACTCTCCTTGTATTTGAAAACCATTCACGTTCATTTTTTCTAAATGAAAAACACATAAGTAAGAGCACATAATAAACCTGAACTTATGGACAGGAACATTTTTAATCGAGTGTTCAACCTCTCAAAACCTACAATAAAGAAAAGCTGCAAATTGGCCGCGCTAATTTCTATCCAGCAGCACTATTAACGTTCCCCGTCCAGAAGCGCCATTCCTTTCGGCTAGCTAATAAAATTCTCCAACACACTCACTTCGCAACGAATTATGACATTCCTGTCTCGAGTTCCCAAGAGTCCTAAAGATTTTATTGCCCCACGCTTATCTATCATCCCAACCCCCGGTGGTGCTCCTGGCACAATGAAACACAATCCTTAAAACTTTTCATTTAATAGAGCAGCTCGTCGCTGCTGCAGGATACACGGCAATTCCCAGCAGGGTGCCTAATGGTGCCTTAAGAAGCTTCCCAGCCCAACGAGCCATTTGGCGCGGTTTTGTTCGCTAAAGAATAGAAGCGCCCCTCTGCAGATTGCGAATGTTGTCAAATAAATGGGAAAAATCAATAGTCACATTTTGGACACATTTTTGGTTTTGGAACTGCTGGACCCTGTTCTAGCGCGTCTCCTGACCAGCGTCCTCTTTCTCTGCCACCTTCCGTTTTCCCAATAATTTAATGTTCGATTCCAAACCTCCATCACTCATTTGCATAATTGATTTTATCTTGTTTGCCGTCTTGCTCTGTTCCACTGCTCCCACTCCTTCGCCGAACCTTTCGCATCTTGTTAGCATGAAGTGTGGTCGTGTGTGTCTCCGGGACTGGTTGTGTGTCTCGCTCGAGTTTACGGCAGGCAAGGGGATGATTCTATCATACGTCTTTCCGTTTCACTGCCGCCTTATTTCTTCACTCTGTCAACACTCGCTGGCGTCAACGGGGCACACGCAACGCCAGTGTGAGGGTGGAAAAACGGGTTGCCAGTGCGACGGGGTGGTGTGGACGTCCAAAAACGGTCGCACTGGCACAAAATCACAAATTGGGAAATTAAACGAGAATTTGTGGAATGTGTATTTGTCTTCGTCTGGATGGGCGAGCTCTGGTTAGGGCCCTCCCTTTTCTTAAGCTTTCCTCGCTACGACGCCGGCCCGTTACGCGTGATCTATTTCAGAAGGAATCGATGACACTCGGAACAGCCAGCTGGTTTTGGCGGGAAGTGACGGGAACCGGTGCTCCACCCACCCCTTTGAGCATCCGGACTAGCTGGAGGGGGAGAGGGGGTGGAGGATCGTTAATGCTCGTGTTGTAATTTTTTACGAGCCGCGTTGGTGAAAATGGATGTAAATTCTGTCCCAAGGACGACGGGCTTTGCGGTTTCCGGGACGAGGGACTCGGGTTTCTAATTAGGAATGTTCTCGGGCAGGGCCTGAGATCGATGGCAGCCTGTGCCGAACATCCGGGTGAGTGGCTGTTTGCCGATTGGCCGGGATGGGTGGGATGGGATTGCGGGAAGGTGTTTGAACCCTCATTTACGGCCACCGCGACATAAATAGCATCGCTGATCTCTACCGAAGGTGTGACACCGTGCAGTGGGGGAGGAAGGCAGTGGGTGGGTTGATTCGAAGATAAGCGGCGTGAGATGGTGAGATGGAACCGATGGATCATAAAACTATTCAAGGGGTTTAAGGAACAAAGCTATCTTAAACAGTATCAAACCAAGGGAGAACTTTAAGAAGCTTGAAGGGCCGTTTTGGGATAGTGTTTGTTCATCTTATTGCAGGATTGTAGTCTCGGATATTTCCCACGGCGATTTTTAACACGTCCCGGTGAATAATATTTTCACATTCATAATTGAGGTATGGTGATTTGGGCGAATAAATCCTCCAGAAAGCTTGATAATTCCCTAAAAAGTGTTAAAACAGGTTTTAAAAAGTGGAGTTTAAAATGTTTTTTCGATATTCGTTTTTATAGAACTCAAATGTTATTTAATTATAAAGATTCAATTGAAAGGCGAAAACAAGCTTGTTGTCTACAAAAACTGTTATAAATTGTACATTTAGACGCTAACTGGCTTATAAATTCTTTAAATATTGATTCTTAATTGAAAATTTATCGTACAGCAAAAAGCATAGGACAATAAGTCAGTTCTATGAGAAACATGCGCGAGAAAAAAAAACAAAATGTACATAAAACATGTTCTTTACAAGCACTGTCTTTTCTTTGGATATCTTGCAGATAGAAAATTATCCTGGGTCTACTTGAATTTGAAATCTACAGAGAAATCAATGAGAGAATAAAGGTGATTCTTGTTTAAGAGAACACTTAGTGGTGTATAAGTTGAGAGAAAACTGAAACAACTGTGTTAGAGAGACCTGGATGAATAGGATCACGATGTTTGTAGTATCATTTAGTTAGTATCATTTTTGTAGTTTAATTAGTAGCTTCAAATTACTATAAATATCGTTTTCTCCTACATAAATAATAGTTAACACACATAAGGCCTACTGAGTTCAGGAATGCCCAAACAAGTACATCCATATTATAACATTTATTGAGACCTTCATACCTGGTAAGCCCAGGTCACGTCAAAGCCCAATGACGTTCACCTTTATCGTGGTCTGGATACTGTAATGTGTTGAATGAGTCGGTTACATCAGTAATATTGAGCTGTGAGGGTTCTCATAATTCATAATACTAATCAATCAAAACAAATGCTAGGTCAGAAGTTCAATTTTATATGAAAAAAGATTACTCTCAGGCAATGCCAGAAGTAATACTTCTTCACTATGGTTTCGAAGATGATTTAAATTTAAACAGCTAACTAAACACATTTTCAACTAGTCCAGAGCTTTGTTTGAAGCGGTAAGTGTATATAGTGCTCATCGTTCAACCCCTTGTCCATCCATTCGGCTGTAGATAATTTATTGTACTTTCCACACCGCCCCATCCGTACACTATCAAACGGAAAGGAAAAGCTTAAACTTTGGGAGAGGTTTTGCCATCCCAAAAAGGGAAAACGAAATTGTCCCCCACCGGGACAAAACTTCCGGCTGGACGTAGTATTCAGCACCGTCATCAAAAATAGCACCGTACACGAAAATCCTTTTCGTGCCGTAGCAGCACCGAGCCGTTGACAGTGCGTGGTTTATTAGATTGTCACAGTTAGAGGGGAAGTTATGTTTTCTCCTTTTTTTTTCTCCCTTTTTCCACATGAATCAAACTGCACCCATAAGCAGAAATGGGTTTTTTAACGTTCCAGCTTTCTTTTCTTTTTACCGAGACGCTTTCGGTCACGGCAAAGAGGGTAGCATAGGCAACACACGGCTTAACAAAAAAAAAATGGTACAGTCCGTTCGTTTGATTGAAATATGAACCGCAAAGGGATCCTTCTCGGTTTGCATTCCTTTTTCGTGTTGGAAATGAACCGCTTTTCGACAGCCGTCTCCCGAAGTCGCCTTTACCGATTCATTTCCATTTTGCAACGACTTTCGTAGTCGTCTCACACAGCTTCTTTCATTCGCCCTTTCGACTCCATTTTTTCGGCATTTTCCTTTGCAGGCCGCATGCTGTTTCTTGTCCATTTGCTGCTGCTGACCGTACCGGATGTTCGTGGGCAAGGCGGTGTGTCAACCGACGGCAATGGGGCCGTCCGCACGGTAATGGATCTGATGGAGGTGATGCTGAATCGGGACATTCTGGATATGCTGAAAAACGGTGGCTTTGACTTCCGGGAGCCGGCTCGCATCTTTCTGCCGCCAAAGTTTTACTCGATCGTGCCGCAAGACCCGGGCCACATGAGCGTGGAACAGATACTGGGCCAGAACGGTCCCGGGCCGGGCGCTTCGGTGACAATTGTGGGCGGAGGCAAAACGGCCCAACGGCCGAAGCCATCTGGCGCGGTGAGTGTGCTCGGGGGCAGCAGAATCAACTTGATTTCGTATTCCGATGGCAAGGTGACGACAGCCGGTGGGCGTCCTGCGGCGACCAATAAGGGAAGCGAAACATTAGAGAAAAATGTCGGTACAAATGTGTACGGTGGGCCGTCCGGGAGAACGGCTTTCGGTGGCGAACGAACCGGCAGGAAGCAAACGACGCCAGCAGCAAACGACAACGAACAGCAGCCGTCCCTAACGACCACGATAACGGATCAAACGGTGTCACAAAATGTCGGCCGCACACTTCCGACATCCGGCCGGGGTATTGGTGGTGGTAGGTGAGTGTTCCTTTTCATGCCCTGTGTTTTTTTTCTCTGGTGTCACACTTCCTTCCAAGACGCAGCACGGCAGGTGAGTTGGATGGCCGTGTGGTTGGATTCATTTAAAGAGGTGAAAATTCCCAGAACGCCCAGATGGACCGGATCGCTTTTTGGAGCGTTATTTGTGGCCCGGTCCAAATGACAAACAAACACACACACACACACACCTACAAAGAAGAGAAAGGAAAAACATTTTGGTTCCTAGAATGTGAACGGCAAATAATACGCTTGCCCTTTCCGGTTTTCCTTCTTCCATTTCATGCGCTTTCGACGTTCTTGGGCTGGTGGACTCGGCAGTACGACGGATCAGCTACGGTCGGCACTGCCCGGTGAACCGGATGTCGATTATCCAATATTGAGCAGCGTGCCGGTGACTCAGTTCAGCTGCGAGAAACGTCATCATGGTGAGTAAAATTGAAGTTTGTGGTTGATTTCTATGACAGAAATGGGGTAATGGTTCAAAGCGCTCTGGCGCCGTGACCAGAATCGGGCTGCTTCAAGATGGCTTTTATTTATTTTAAATTAAAATATAACATTTAAAGCTGATAGCATCTCCTTCAAAGGGTGCTCTATCGTGAACAGACTCATTAGGAGGCCTGTTTTTCTCTAAATGAAGCCTTCTTCATAATAGATTATTGTAGAAGGACCTTCCCAAATAGGTAAATAAATCAATCCACCGAAGGAACGTTTCAAGCATGCACGTGCACAAACCGAGGGACACCTTTTGTACGTATCTTGTTTCATCCAAAAGACTCAGGCTCTTCATTAGCCCGGCCCGGTTATTTAGCAACGCGCATTAATTATGCTGAAAAGGTTACCGGGAGCTTGAACCCGCGGGAAAAGATGAATGCTTTTGGTTGCTCCAGTTGACAGTGTAGCCGGTAGTAGACTGGACCGTTTTTCGGCTCACATCCATCATTATTACTACCTTGAAGCGATCAGGGAGAACTTATGAACAAACACACACACACACATACACAAATACAGCTAGCTAAATGTCGCTTCATAAATAAGATGTCACCAGCCGATGAACCCGTTCCGCGCTGACACTCGTCCTATGAGGGCGCCTGCCTGGAGGGCGGCCGTTGAAAAATGAATTCAAAACGCTAAATGAAACGAGAGTGTGAGATTAAATGAAATCGAAAACGCGACACAGCCGCGTTGATTTATTGCCGCTCGTTTGTCCGCCTGCCCGGTGGGATGCGGATGTGTTGTGTCGTAGAAGAGAAGGCACACGAGACACGCAGCACCGGAGCAGCACGTGCGATTAGCGATCTGTATCGATGGGTGCGTGGGCTTACGAAATTGCTACTGCCGCCGGAGCCGCACGATTCGACGACCGATTTGGCGTATGATCTGGCGTCTAGAAGAGTTGGTTGGTGCGCTTATCCTCATCAGTGGCGGCGGCAGAAGCGCGATTGAAATTAGCATATGAAAAGGGCTACGGGTCAAAAACCCGGGCCAATTCCGTTCGCTCGCACTGAAATGTTAATATTTCTTATCGTTTTCACACCCTTCCTTTAAATCTGCTTCTATCTCTTCAGGTTACTATGCCGACGTGGAGACCCGGTGCCAAGTGTTTCGCGTGTGCGCCAACACCGACTCAACCGGGCGCGGCTTTGCCTTCCTCTGCCCCAACGGGACACTCTTCAACCAGCGGCATCTGGTGTGCGACTGGTACATGAATGTGCGGTGTGAGGAGAGTGAAAGCCTTTACAGCGTGAACGAGGCGATCGGGCAGACGGGAGCGACGATGGGTGGAAGGTCGTTGATGAGTGAAAATAAGGAGGACATGATGAAGGTGGTCATGTCGATGGTGACGTACCCGATGCGTTCGCTCATGGACACGATGAACGGGGTGGGTGTGATCGAGCCACGGCTGCGAGAGACGGGCAAACAGCGGCAGGATATTGTGGTACCACCGACCTCGAGAAGAGATGAGTATGTCGTACCTGGAACGGGACTTCAGCCACCATTCAAGCAGGAACGAACGCAATACCCCGAAAGCGTTCCAAATGACTACAGACCGGCGGTGAATAATTATAGAGCTGGAGTTAGTACTCCGGTTAGTGTGCCGAGGTATCAAGGCGGATCGAATACTTACCGACCGAAGCTGGACAATGTGTACGTGTCTAGTCTGGGAACGTTGTCGACAGATTCTGACTCCGGTTTCGATCCCCTTCGATCAACACTGATCACCGGAACGGAAGGATCGCTAAGGACCGTGTCCGGAGTTCCACAATCAGACTCTTACGGAATTGCAAATGAGGTGAGTGCAGCTTGTAGTAGTATTATATCTTAAGATTTCTGATTTCAACAAAAAGGGCTATCAGTCACTTTGATTGGTAACGCTTACCTCTTTGAACTAACGTTTTAGAAGATGACATCTTTGTTTGCTTTCACCCCGAAACTCATAGTAAATAAAAACTGGGTTACAAGACCTCAGGCTATCCTGTCTGATTAGTGGTGAGTGACTCCGATAGAGGGCGTTATTATAGAATGCAGGCTTTTATGCATTTTGAGATAATATAATATCTTTTTAAAAATTAAAAAGTTCCACAGGGAGTCCTTTGAAAACAGTTGCGATGATATCGCTTCAACGAAAGCACTTACCATAATAAGTCGAAGCAAAAAACGATAATTGCTCGTGAGATGCATTTCTAACAAGTGAGACGACACTCCTCAACGATAACGACACCTAGTTTATGGCACCAGCCAAACTTTTGTGCCGTTTACAGTGGTGATCGATAAACGCTTTCCCCACATCTTTATCACACTCCTCGCAGGCAGTGTGGCCAAGAGGGTTTGAGTGCTTTATCAATATAATGATCCGTCTTAAGCTTTAACGCCGGGCAACCTTTCTTCGGCTACGAACGCTTTGGATTATGATGAGCTCCCTTTTTCCGCCACACCCTTCCGCACACGTCCCATCCCTACCGAACTTCCACCGCGGTACATTACGCTTTCGGGACAAAGTTCGTCCACTACACATCCTCCATTCTATACCCACGTGCCAGCATTGTCACACCGATCGGTGACGATGGTTCGGTTCATTATGAGCGAGAAAGTTTAATTTATCACCAGAACGAAAGTTTGCTCCCGGGGATGCGGCACAGTGGGGGACGGGTGGACAGTTTTAGTTTTCGGCACTTATTTGACTGGCAACGATCCGTATCATCGAAAGTTTACAACCGACCACACTCATCCCTGTGGACCGTGAGAAAGGTATGTGTGTGTGTCCGGTTCTGGGATGGGCTTTTGAGACGAATACCGATAATCGACGGACACTTTCGACTGCACTACGGACACTTTCGACGGACGGGCGGCATAGGGATGAGGATGATAATGAAGGATAAGAACCTTCACAAATGGCGTAATCGTAAGCGTTTTTACCCTTGAACGGTATAGAGCGGTGAAGTTTTCGGAAAAAGGGGTTGATAAATTTACATCCTACCGTGTGTCCGACAGACTGTAGGAAAAATGGGAACCGAAGCGTCAAGCACCATTGAGCGAGGCCTTCGCCAGGAAACGCCAACTTGAGCTGGCGGAGCATGTTTGCACAGTTTTGCAAACTAATTCCTAACAATGTGAACTCCCAACGGGGAGCTTCCACAGGTTCTTTGCTGCTTGCCTTCAACCTCGCGTGTAAATTCCATCGAGAGCCAGCTGGGTCGGGGAATGTGGGATATGTATGATTGAAACATCAGTGCTGTGCTGAGAAGCCGAAAGGGGAAGAAAAGTTGTGACCAAGCACTTTTGCAGCATGATTGGCAATATGTCCGTTTCTACGGGGAGCTGTTTCATGGGAGACGGATGTCTGGATATTGGATTACATGCTTGGGAAATGTTCTGCCGAAATAAACGCCCCGGAATGGATTAAATGGGATCTTCTATGACGTCGTAAAGGGTTATGGGGAAGACTCGTGTCTCGTGGAAAATGCTAAATTAATATGATTTCTAATTAACTCGTCTATTTTCTCTATCTTTTCGTCAGAATCAACCCGGATTCGCCAAGCCCATTGCTGCAGACGTCACACTGGTTCGAGCTGATCTGATAAAATCATGGGACGACCAGCTAGGAGCCTCCGCACCTCAGCAAACAACTCCTCTGAAGCTTACTCCTGTACCACGAATCTCTCAGCCAACTTCAGTGCCCACCTCCCAGTACCAGTTCCAACCACATGCTCAGACACCGGGAAGTGTCTTCAAGCAAGCAGCGATACTTCCACCGACCGGTGTTTTGCCACCATCCTCCCTTACACGCACCGTACCCATCGGAGGCAGCAGGAACCCGTACACCGGCCCATCTGCCCACCGCTTCGCTCCAGTGCGCACAGTGCTTCCCATCCAGCGGGTAACCGTCGTACCGGAAAACTCGTACCAGCTGCAAAGCCACACACGCCCGGCAAACTTTCACCAACAGGGTCCTGCTCGAGGAACTACGGTTGTCCAGCAGGCCGCAAACTTACCCTACGTGAGCCAGAAAGCACAAGAGTTACACCGGTACAACACGGTGCAACAAGTTCCGGTAGCAGCGACAAGCAATCGGGACACAAGCTACACACCTCAGCTGCAGCAACTGCGCCGAAGTGACAGTGTACTGCCGGGGGTTGTACCACCAGTGCCGAGCGCGATTCCTCGAAGACGTCCAACCAGCACCGTGCTGCAGGTAGTGCCCGCGCTTAGCTTTTACCTGAACGATGCTCAGGAAAAGCGAGCGTTCGAGGAAGCCGTCCGGCAGGGTCTGTTGGACGAGCGGGGTCGTCGGACCTACACGTCTTATGATGTACCGCTCGGCAGTGTGGGCCATCTCTGCGGATCTGCCCACTAACCCGCGCTCTACTAAGAATTAATGTAATTTATTGGAAGTTTCTTGCTAAAGCCTGCTCCGAGAAGCTTCGAGAAAGTTGTAAAAATAGCTGCACAGTACTGTGGCGGAATTGGGGACGAGATTATGATAGGGACTGCAAAGAATAAAGAATGTAAAGAATTAATTGCGTTGCGTTCGTTTGTTCTCATCTCTCTATTTCCAAGAAATTAAGTCACTCTGGAAGAAAAAAGTGGTGCATCCATTGTCAAGCTTAGTGCAAAATGGAATTGAGTTACTTTTCCGCCTTTCAATCGATCTCTACTGCTCTTATATTAGCACGAACGGTGAACTCAGCTGCTCTGCTGTGCAGGTGTTGAGCTTTTGTGGCACCTTTCCGTGGAATTACTTTCCATCAACAATCCGAAACACTTCAATCAGTGTGCGAATGGAGTGGGGAAGGACGAGAAATTGTGCCGATGCACAACCTCATGAACCGATGAACGAAACGCACTGTAGAGGTGAGGGTTGTTTTAATGAGATTGGACCTTTTTCTACCATTGTTCTGTTTCTTGAGAAATGCTTTATGGAAAGTGTACCGCTCGTGTTCGGTTTGATTGGTTTGAGGAAAAGGGTTCGAACGAGATGCAAATAAAGAACCTCACCGTTACACCTGCATTGATGAGTCTCGGTCCTGGTGAGTGATATATTTATTGATTTTTACCTCCACTTTTAGTTTGTTCTCTGTAGATGAAGATTTTATTCATAAGCCGGCGAACCAGTAGCAGTGGTGCAGAGTTGTATGAAAATGATTGATACTTTTCTAAAGAAAGAAAGAATTATTAAACACTGTGCGAAGGTGTAGTGTAGCAGTAGTTTAAAATTTTATGTTTAGCAATCCATTGGATATGCGGCCTTTACTAACCTATGTACTACTAAATATCAGGTAACTACAAATAGAGAACATATTTATATAAGAAATTTATATACTTCGTTTTCATATTTGCCATAAACTTAGAAGAAGAAACACAGTACTCAACATGCCAGGTAAACGGAGAAAATTATGGCGCGCTAGAATCATTCACAGGATATTGTTGTTTGTGCTTATTTTAGAAGAGGAAAGGGTAAGCAAGGTTCTTAGAGCATATTCCAGTGAGTCATTTTCTGTTCTCTCCCCAATATATTTGTTTTGTTTTTGTTAAATTTGTATACGTACTAAGAACCAAACTAACTAGAAATACTAATTCGAAAACTACACTGCAGACACTTTAGAGTTATCACAGCATTATTATAACTTTATGTAGTTTATTATGAAATTGTTTGCCTCGACTAGCCATCCAGGTTGTCTGAACAGAATTTCATTCTATGAGCACCAACAATCCGCAAATACTTAGAGGCCCCGATAAGTGCAACAGGTGCATAGACACGTGAAAACGCCTAAAGTTAGGCTGGGATAAACATTAACAGAATTGCATACTTTTAGGCGTATACAATATGATATCAGTATTTAATTAAATAATACGTTAAAAACTGAAGAGAATTGATTAGCACTGGGTGGGGTTTGCTGTTTTTCACGATTGAAGGGCCAACATTACTTTTATTTCAACGGAATAAAGAAATCATAAAACTTGAGTACATAAAAGATTAAAATATGCCGTTTTCCAGCAAGGCTGAACATGCACACATGTAGTCATATTGTAGAGAAACTACTATTCAATAATTACACGTTTATTGTTGCAGTTCACTCACAGCATCGTATCGGTTGATGTAGGATCATACAGTATTTCGAGCTGAGATAAATACTACATGTAGAAATCATAAGAGTTTTAAACCTTTTATAACCCCTTACCATGTGATACTTGCTAATGCAGGGCAAATATATCGTTTAGAAATGAAACAATCACACATGCAACATATGAATGTTCTTTTGTAACAATCTTTAAAACAGGGATCGATTAGCTCCTAGAAGAACTAAGTAGGTTGACAGTTATAAAAAGACCGCAAAGATCGGTATAACCAAGAGCACACGTATAAACTTCTCCTTCTATTTCCAACCCATTCAAGACCAATGGTAGCATTCCGATTGCAATCAATTTAATACCTGCATCCCAGTACACCTTACTCACGCTACCCCCCCACCCCCCCCCCCCTCTCCAAAACGTATCCCTCCCTGGGTTCCGGGCCAGAGCAAAACGCCGTAAATTCGTTGCAGTGACGCGTGTTAAGCACACCGGGTCCGCATAATGTCCATCGCCCAAATCAAGCCCACCCCAAAACCGCCCGATCCCTAAAAAAGGGACCCCCGGGGAAAGGGTAGGTCTAGAATAACAGGAACAGTGGGGAGCGAACCGTAAGATCGTATAGTACGAGTACGAGCGTACGTGTAAGCCCACCCTATGGCACGTGTGTATGTGTGTGTGCGCTTTTCATTAAACTGTGTAGCGAGTTGCCGTTGACGCGCAGCGGTCGGTTCGCGTGGGTCCGGATGGTTTTGATGGTTGATGACGATGATGCCGCACAGCTCAGGAAGGGGGTTGAACGGGAGGATGGAGGATGAAGCGCACAGACACACGACACTAGAATGCAACGCGTAAACGCTACACGGCTGTCCTCCCAGTCGCCTCCACCCCGTTGAATGTGCAATGTCCTGCTCCCGTGTTCGGTCATTGATGGTTAACGTTGAGCCACGGTAAGGTGACGGTAAATAGTAAAGCCGAAGTGGCAACGGAACACCGGAATGTATCCGGTCGGGTTGCCCCGAACCGGCATCGGAAGCATGCGCCCTCGCTCCCATCGCACAATTTATGAGCGAGAGCTTGAGCGCGCGTGATGCGTTGAATCGATAACGGCCACGGTCGGCTGCAGTGAGCAGTGCAGTTCTGTCGCTGTGCACATCCTGGGCCGGCCCGGGGTGAGGAAATGAAGGGTTTCGCTACTAAAATCACCGTCCAGCACCGAAAGCTTAATGAGACGCTCACCACACCACAAAAAGACAAAAAATAGTCGAGATGAGTGAGCGAGCGCTTTGCGAACGAAGCTCACCGTCGTGAAGCTCTCAGCGTGTCTTCTCACGAGATCGGGAAACGCTTTTCCAGCAAAGCTCACACGTTGCCGATGCTGCGAGTCGGCTGAGAACGCATCGTCGCTAGTGCTGCACTCAACTCGCGCCTGTACCGAAGCCGGTAAATCAGAGGGTGCCTTCGGAAGCATCAATCACATGCACCTAAATCTGGTGCTGCTGCATCTGCTGGGGGAACGGTAGAAGGTAAGCAACCAACCAGAAAAGAAAAAAGGCCAACAAAAGTGAACGGAGAAAAAAAACCCCGAAAGGTAAATCCGAAAGCTGTGCAGTGCTGGAGAAGAAACCGCTTGCGGTGCTTTCGGGTGCTTTCTGGGGCGCTCAGTGTCCGACCGAGCGGCAGACAGTGATGCAACGTGCAACGCTTATCGATGGGAATGAAAAGTCACTGTAAGCTGCAGTTTCCTTGGATTAGAGCGGTGTGAAACCATGAATAAGTGGCTGTGTGTGTGTTTGAAAGTGTTTTAAACAGTGGAGAAAAGCGATTAAAGAAAAGTGTGTGAAAATAAAAATTGTTGCGGGAAAGCTTAAAAGTGCATTTACGATTGAAACAGATTCCCTGCTTGAGGGAACATCAGCTAACAGTCATCCTTTCCTTTTGAAACATTTCCGTTTGAATATATTTTCCTTCCATTTTGGCTTATATACAGACAAATCGATAAAAATGTACGCGTAAAGCGGCTGCAGTTGTGCGATAAGCGTCGGCAGCGGTTTCACCCGACGGGGCAAGAAGTCCAAAAGCCCCCAATTCCACTGAGGTGCGTTTTGCAAATGCATTTTCAATTAACTCTCTTCATCGCTTTCTCTCTCTCTCTCTCACACACACATTTTCCTGATTTCGCCTGCCAGCATCCGTTTTTTTTTTGCTGCTACGATGCCCACCGAGCGTGTGTTAGTGTTCCCTTCCATCCCCTGAATGGAACTCACGCTCGCCTTGCCACTTTTAATAGCTTCATCCTTGCCTCGCCTGTCCCCAACCCGAAGCTGCAAATTGAACCGCCTCCGACGGTGTAGTTGTGTGAGCGGTAAAAAAAAGCTTTTCCCCCTCTCCACCTTCCTTGCCTTAGTTCTTTCCTTAGTGGTGGTAGTGTTGCGGTGCAATTTTTGCGCCTCTCCGCTGGGGCGCATCGATTCACGTGCTACGAGCGGGCTGCATGGTTGAGGGCAACGGCGAAATGAAGGGCAAATCGTGACAGATAACGGGCACCCCACACAAAAAACACGTGTACGTGTGTAGTGGTAGTAGTGGGTGGGAGGCCATTTTTTCGTCCTTGTACTAACCGGCATTGCCGGCATCGTGTGTGCTTTGTGGTGTGTGTGTATGTGCACATGCGGATGTAGTTAGAAAAGTGCAGGCAGTGGTGTCGGATTGACGTGAGCTGTATGTGAAGCGCAAGAACAGGCAAGGTACGTTAAACGTTCTTATCGGTTTTATGTAGAAAGAAGTAAGGTAAAGTGTAATAGTAATCCAAAGGACGAGTATTGAACGTGATAGAAAACGAGTGACAGACGAATAAAAGCAAGGTAAGATTTGGTGGAAATATCAAACGATTAAAAAAAAAACGTGATTTACACCATATTTAAATATTAAAGAAAAAAGAAAATCGCTTAAAAATTACGACAGCGAAACCAAAACCTTCAACTGAATGCTTCAATATTGAAATTGATAGTCCGTAACGGGTTACATATTTGGGTTGAGATTTTTCCGAATCAATCGGTGCTTTCTCACGTGCGAATTTTCCGTGAGCGTGATTGATGATTCAGCGATGAGTCGATGCAAAAGTGGAAGCTTTTTCGCAATGTAAAACGAATAAAATTCGATTACCCTTTTTTGCTTCCCGCCCAAATCGAGCTTGAATGGCAGCAATACAATTTTTATTAAAGAAGAATGGAAGGATTTAATTTTCTTTTAACCTACAATGCCGACATTTTTCTCTTCATTTAAGCCCATCAAGTGGCGTGCCTTTTTAAAATGATCACAACACAGAAAAACTAGCCCACCTTCCCCGTTCGTCATCGACGGTTGTCGATAATGGAAACGAGCCAGACCGTGAACCAGACGGCCTGTGCCCAACTATCCTAGACACGCTCTGCCGGCTAGCCAATTGGTGCGGTTTGGCTGTGATTAGCTCTACTCTTTTGCGCCCGTGCTGCTGTCTGGCCCCGCTGCAAATGAGACACCGTCCCGTGTCTGGCACTGCCGGTCTCGTACGAGTCAGACTAATCATCAAAGAACTACAAAGCAGCGTTTGGTCGGTTCGCTTTTGATGGACGTTAGGTCAAACCTGGTGGGAAAAGGAAGGGCGGAAAGAAGGGATGAGAAAAAAAATGGTACAAGTCTTCATTGTTTTCTCGTTGGAGAGGGGGCACCAATCGAAAATGGGAAGTGAACGACCTTCGGAAGCATTTTTTCTTCATTTCGTTTTGTTTGTGCTTCTGTGAATGTATGGAAGTGGATATAGATGAGAAAGTGAAAATAAATCGTTAGATGAAGTGAGTTTTGATTAGTTTTTAATTTTTAAAGGTTAATTTTTGTTTCATTTTGACATCATTCATCAGCATTTGCCTTTAATCTTTTGTTACGTATTCTTTTTAGTCTTTTCTTTAATGTTTTAAACGATCTAACTTCCAGATTATTTAACTGCCTTAAAGCGAGGATTGAAATATTTTGTCCAAGATAGATTTTTTCAAGTTTCCTTTAAGTTTTTTTGTTAACAAAACATGGCTATTTTTATTTTGTAATAGTTTGCTTAATAAATATAAATTTTTTATTGTTTTACAATACGGCCGTTATGATAAAAATATATAGTAAACAATTCTACTGAATAACGTAGAATTCTATTTATACATTCGCTCTCACGTGGTACGCCTTTCCTTTCGACGGAACGGATTTACTGCTGGGTACACTAAGATCCATAAAATTAAAGTCCTTATAAGCCTAGGCATGCCTTTACTAACGAAAGTTGTTATACTAAAGATGAAGAGGAAAAGGTTTAACAGTTTCAAAGTTAGCAAAACCATATAGAACTATAATTTATTACTATCTAAAAAAACATAGTTATTATCTTTTGTGTAGTGGAAAACACATAACTGAAGTTTTATTAATTAAATCCCTTTCAATTCTTTGAAAATTCAGTGTAAGAACTTTCTCCCCTCCCAGATTGAATCAAAACTGTCGACCAACTGAATATCGATTAGCCAGCAGTAAAAGATTGGAAAATTCTCCTCCGCCCGCAAAAGAATGAAAAGAAATTTTTCAATTCATGTAATGAAAATTGGCAGCAGACGGTCCCGATCCCACTCTCACAGGAGCCTGTGCAGCTTCCGAAGGTTCGATTTTTCCCACCGGTCGAATACATGCTTCCATCGTCCACCCGATAAAATCGCCTGCACTGGTGGGCGGTGTGGAGCTTCCTCTACCCCTGTAAGCGGTCCACTTCCACCATTCGAAGGAAGGTGATTTCCTCCGAACCGACCGGTTAAAAGCACTTTTCCTACCGGCATTGCACATGGTAGTGTGTGTGTGTGTGTGAAGATCGAAAGCTTGCACCCGTGCGTGTCGGTGTGTTGGTTAAGTCCGCTGCAACGCATGCAAGTTGACCATTTTTGGGCAGTTCGATAACGGCTTCTTGGTTCGATAACTGAAGCGGAAAGGGATGAAGTGGAAAAGGGAGGGGACAAAAGGGGAAGGGTCTGGAGGCTTTTCCATTGCTGGTTGGGTGTATGCGTAAATTTGCATCGTAGTAACGGAGGTGCGTGTGCACTTCACGGCGCACCGGACAGTTGCAACACGAACACACATACGCGCTTTTGCAGGTCGCATGTGGTGTGCATTGTTCACCCCTTTTCCACCTTCCCGGAGGTTTTCCACCAATCCTCGTGTATACGCACTTTACGCGAGCGGTTGTATCGTACGCAAAGCGTACAAATGGCACGCATACGCACACGCGCAGGTGGTGCAATGTGCACTTTGCAATAATGTGCAAATGGATGAGAATGAGAGAGAGAGAGAGAAAGAGAGAGGGAAAAAGAGCTGTTTCCTGCTCCTCTACACAACAAAGCCATCCTACGGGAGGAAAATGACGATAATTGTAGCGTGGGAAAATCAAGATACTGGGGCGGGTGGAATGAGTTCATTGATTTTTCGATTTTGGGTGGATGGCGTCGCAAGAGGAAGCACACCAGGTCAGGTGTGTTTGATCGATCCGGTCCGGTTCGCTACACACGGCAAACGGTTTGCTTGCCTAGCGTGGGTATTAATGTGTGAGTGTGGGAGCTTTTTGCAATGGGAAAATGCAAGTTTCCATCAACCGCAGAAGGTGCCGCACCGGTTCGCTTGTGAGAGGAAACAGTTTCGCGTCCAATCGGTCCCATTTGTCCGAGAAATACTTGTAAGAAGTATTTCGCAAACTCAATCAAAGACAGCGGCACACATCATGTATGGTGTCCGGCGGATGAAGAGGTCAGTGGCCATATATTTCTTCACCTACAGTAGGCTGAACGGCGTACAACAATTTCCAGCATGCGAGGAATAGTTCCGAAACAGAGACGCTTCTGTCCGACTATTTCACCGCCTCTCACGTGAGCAGACGCACCTGACACTGGCCGGAACGCCTGAAGCAACCGAAGGGAAAGGAAGTTCAATTTAAAGTTTGTTTAAAGTCGACATGCCATTAGCACGCGCTCGAACGGTTAAACCATCCCGGAATGGTTTCGCTATCGGGGGTTTCCGCAAAGCGTGGTGTTCGTTTTTCCTACCTTACCGAACGAGTGAGCGACCTGTCACAGTTGATAATAAAGTTGATAGTGCAAAGTTCTACGAAAGTGGAATGTCTGTCCACTTTTTTGCCAGTGTGAACTGTCTGTGTGTGTGTGTGTGAGTGTGTGTGTGTGTGAGAGAGAGATAATTTTTAGAAACAATTCTCCATCCCCCCCCTCCCCCATGTCCACTGTGGAATTTCGTTTTGGCGAGACAGTTGTAAATGGTTCTAATCGTTTGAATTGTAGAGGAAACTTTTTCCGGCACGCCTCGATGGCGTGTGTGTTGATTAAATGTGGGCAGGAATGGTGGCAGCGACAAGACGTGCTGGATTGGTTTTGGTGAGCAAAGTGGGTAGGATTTGAGGTGTTTTTTTCCGGGAAATTGGTTAAAAGTTTAAACTGCATTACCATGTCTATGGTAAGTTATACGGAACAGTGGATTTTGTTTATGGAGGAATTATAGCTTCAAACATATTTCTGTTTCTGGAACATCATCTTTTAGTTTTGAGTTTTATGATATCAGCTAGCCTGAAGTCAAACTTTTTTACATGATATTTTAGATGGTGAAGCACATATTTGATATTTTATCTTTTATTAGATTACAGAGGGTGTCGCTTCAGAGACACATAATTAACTGAATAATTTTAACAAGCTTATCTTACGTATGTAAAAAATTCCCTTTTCTATACGAAATTTATGTAGCTTTTTAATTTAATTCATTTGCAAATATCAGATCTTGTTTCTCGTATCAAAACAGGGCAACTTTTCGATGACAGTTTGATACATTTATTAAAGTTTTTATTGTTTGCATTATAGGGCTTACAATGCTAGGAAATCTTGCTGAAGTTAGATTTTAAACATTTTTAAGCTTTTTTCTATAACAAGCAAACGGTAGACAATCTCTTAAAACATGTTCATAATGCTTTCTGGTCCTGCTCCTTCATACACTGGCTTTGCTTCAAATTAGCAATAGCTGCAGTTAAGCTGACGTTTGTTATAAACCGAATCGTTTATAATATCAATGTGTATCGTTGTCAAATTGCCGGGCAGTGACACCCCACACAAACAGTTATAGAACAGGAACAGGCGCAGCTGCTTGTCTGGTAGCTTCGAGCCGAACGAAATGGTTGATATTTTGTTGAACGTTAAGCGAAGCTCCTGAAGCTGCTGAAGATCGGCGAACGCTTCCAGCGGCAGGCTAGTGATGTGGTTGTACTCAAGCAACAGATGCGACACATTGGGCAGCTTGTACATGCAGTCGGGGATCGTTTCGAGCCGATTGAAAGATACTTCCAAAATTTCCAAACTATCCAGCACGTCCCACTGGCACATGTCGAGCTGGCGCAGCGCGTTCGACATCAGCGTAATGTGGTTGAGCTTGCGGCCGGTTAAACCTCCCTGTAGCCTTCGGATCGTGTTGTACGATACGTCCAAGAACGCCAGCTCCGGAAAGGGGTCAAATAGGGAAAGGTTAATCGTGGTGAGCTGGTTGTCGTTTAGCATCATTAGTTTCACTTTGCTCGTCGCGTTCGCACCGTCGGCCTTTCCGATTATGTCCACCAGTTGATTCTGGGCAAGCTTCAGATGCTGCAGTTCTTTTAACGCGTACAGTAGTGTTAAGTTTAGCACTCTAATGAGTGTCCCGGAGAATACTAGTTGCCTTAAATTCTCTAGCCTGTCCAGCGTAGACGGTATCTCTGCCATTGGTGCCTTGATAATTTCTAACGTTTGCAGGTGTGTATTGTCTGTGCATGACATAAAGCTGAGGTTGGTTTGGCGCAGCGTAATACTCCTCTGCTTGCAGTCTTCCGTTATGTACAGATTCTTCAGTACGGAATTCACAATATTAAGGTGGGCAAAGTCTTGCAATTTCCTTAGCAACGTGAAATTCAGGACGGGAACATAAAACCTTACAATATTGAGGGCTTCCGCGGTTTCATTGAGCTGGTCGAATGATCGGAAATCATCGTACGAAATGCCAAAATCCCACAGCGTGCATTCTTTCGTTATACGCTGATGGCAGATTAGTTCGGCGGCTTGGACACGTTGTGTATCAATAAGGGCAATGCTAGGAAAAAGATACAAAAACAATACAAAAAAGTGAACTTTAAGCAAACTTAAACGATCGATAGATTGAACAAAACCTTGCAATAAACAGCAGCAGCATGGTGAATGGAATGAGTTAACATAGAAACAAGTTACTTGAAACTGAGTGTTGGCATAGATGGTTGAGTGATTTTGTTCTACGGTAATTGCAAATAAATTAGTGTCATTGCGGTTCCTAGCAGCAGCAAATGAGTTGAATGATGTAAATGAAACCACGTGGTAGAGTACAATACGTTTTGTCACGCTATTTGGCCAATGGCATGGGGCTCATTCTATCATTTTTCGTTGAATTGTAGATTGTATTTGAAGTATTTTTCAGTACAATCTATGCTGTCCATTCAGAGAGTTGAGCTTGATGGTTTGAGCTGAGCCTTTTAAAGATTCTAGCTCTGAACGAAACAGCAGTTTGATCTAAAGCAGTGAAAAACACGGTTTTCAAGTGATAAAAGTTGGTTCAACAATGATTTTCAAAACTTTTTGTTTTAATTCCTTTGAATTGAAAATCCTTTGAATTTATGATTCAAAGGTGTGTTGTTTTTTTTTTGGTCTGTCAAACTGTCTAAAAAACAAAAATGTAAACGAAACAAAAATCACAGCAAGCCGGCAGAAACAAGTGTTCAGTGTTTTTCGAATGTATGGAAGATAAAGAGCAACACAAACGTATTGAAAATTATTTTCGCATATTTTGTCAGCGATAGTGATAGTAGCGATAGCGAACAGATAGAAGAGGTTCTCACTATGGCTGTTGCTATTAGGCGGTATTCCGAATTGAGCTTCACTGTTACCCGTTACAGATGTTCTCAAATTTGTTAGGCTGGCAACTCGCTCTTCCAATTGATTCAAACTCTTTGTGCGGCACGGTCCGCCTCCAGTTGCATTGAGGGATGTTTTATTATCTCGCAGGTTCTTCTCAAGAGCACATTTGCAATCGAACCATACCTTTGAAGTGAAAAAATGGTTTTAATGCATTACGATATTTAAATACGTGTTTCATAATACCCTTTTCCACGTTTGCGTTGACTCGATCGGAGATCCCAAAGCATTAAGGTTTTCTGCCAGTTCGGTGCAAAATGTTGTTTGATCCTCTTTTTATAAGGCACGAACAATTTCAGGGGCTGTTTCCATATTTTCGAACATTTTTTCGTACTGCACTCTGGTTGTTCTTGTATTTGACTGGTTCCCGAAAGCCATCGAACGAAAACATAGTTTAGATTTACATCAAACAGGATTGCTTCGTTACTTTTTAAAATACTTACATTTGGATGCCGAATTATTCAGTGAAAACACTTTTTATCTTCGTAGCATCGTCAAAAAATTAACTTTCCGTTGCAAACACGTGATGGAAAAAAATCTGTCGAACGGCGTGTCCGTTTGGTACAGGTAATAGAAAATGTAGACTTTCCGTTTGACAAGGTACTGTCATCGACTTTTTAAACGTCTGATTTTGGCAAATGGAAAGTAAAACGGAAAATCATAAAACCAAAGTGACATTCATTGTCCGTTTGAGAAGAGGTTTGGCCTTCGCAATTGGCCCTTCTGTCAGTATTGTTTCAGTATTCTTCAATAATGCAACAAAAGAATGATTAAGCTTACCCGAGCGAATGATTGTTTTGCGTTAGATGCGTTTGGTTTGAATTAAAACTTCTTTAGAACGCTGGTTTAAGCTGGTGCTACCATTTCGTCACACTATAACTATGAGAACGATAAATGATACATATTACCAGACATGTTTGCTGCCTTGAAGTTCATAGGATTGCTGTTTGCACATCAAGGCAATTAAACGCCTGAAAGTAGGCATGTTGCAGAACGACTGTACCAGGATCTGCTCAGAACAGCAAAATAAAGCTGATCTTTATTCTGTTTTTCATCAACATGTTTCGTTTCTTTAATCTTTGATGTTATTTCACCCACAAAAAAAATTGTCTATTGCAATAATCACGTCTTGCTGAAGGCCATCGCCATCGCTGTCAGTTCACAAACAGGAAACCCTTCAGTATTTATGGAGCTAATTTGCAAATAAACACAGCCCGCAGCTTTGCTGTTCCATTGTCGATAAAGCCGAGTGCATTGCGATGTATTGGTGGCTGCAAGTTGTTGTGGGCCCTCTCGATAAAAATGAAAGTTATTTTCTTATAGTGCAACACAATATTAAAAAATTAAAACACAAATAACAACCCTATATTCACTCCTCCAGTATACTAGTTGATTTGGGTAAAAACACGGTTAATGAAGTCGACAGGCGAAATTCCTGGCTCAAAGACCTCACTGTGTGCGTTGAATGTTCGACACATTCGCTGGAATGAATCGGAGTGGTCAAATGCTGTTCTGCGATCAGGGATAGCTAGCATAGCACGATTGCAAAGGGTTCTAGCGGGCACGTAGAGGTTAATCCCATATAATAATTTTGTTGAATCGATGTGGCCGTTGATTAATCCCACAATGATATGCTGGTACGATGAATTCGCTCTCCTAATAAGGGAAGCCTGAGAAGCAAACGCCTGGACCGATATTCCATACTTCTGTTCCACGATCGGAGCGCAAAGCGGGTAAATTTACGCTGAACAGACTCAAGTCGCGCGAGGGGTTGAGTTGCAGTAGGCCAACACAATACATATGCATACTCCAACAGCTAACGAACAAGTTAGCAGTAGAGTGCCTTCATGCACATTAGATCCCGTAATAGCGGTACGGGTCATGTTAATGACAAAGCCAAGCACGCGACTGCAATTGGCTGTCACATAGTCCAGGTGATCCTTACAGGAAAGCCTTTTGTCGAATAAGATGCCCAAATCTTTCACACACTTCTTTCGCTCTAGAGTATGATAGTATGAGAGGATGCCTTCACGTAGGAGTGATCAACGGTTCCACGAATCACACGAAAAATCTTTGCGTCATCAGCATATAGGAGATGGTGGTTGGCAGGCCTAAGATGAAAAGAAGGAACACCAAACGGGCCTTAGTTGCTGCCCTGAAGAACCCCGGAGGAAGCAGGAATAGACCTCGACACCTGTGTTAGATAGGATCTCATCCTCGTCATATATATTTCCGGGAATCCCAGCCGATCAAGCTTGACAAGCAGGATAGAATACGATACACTATATGCAGCCTTGATAGCTGTATAAAAGGCATCTGTCTGGCAATCGGCGTCGTTGGAACGATGGCATAAACTGAGAAACTCCAACAGATTGGTCGTTGTTGATCTCCTGGGTACAAACCCATGCTGGTTTAGACTAATATAGTTGGATGCCGAGGCCATCAACGACTCACATACGAGCATCTCGAACACCTTAGCGCAAACACTAAGTGAAGTGATGTCACGATAATTGATAGCCTCGTTTTTGCTACCCTTTTTGAGGAAAGGTGTTAACCAGGTATTTTTCCACGGGGCTGGAAAATTGCCAGTGTTAAAATGATTCGCCGACTATCTTCACCTGGTTAGGCGCGAAGGAGGTAGTGCAGCGTTTCAGAGCTATTATCGGAATACCATCAGGAGCAGGGGCACAGGAGGACTTAGGCCGCCCTATGGCACAACCGACTCATCGTTAATGACAGGTAGCATAGTAAACAGCATGCTAACAGGTGTGTGTTTGTGCGGGCGTTAGCAATAATATTCGGATCCGTAATATCTGGAGTGAAATGGTTCAACAACACAGTTGCATGATTCGCTAAAGGAAGTAATCTACCTCTCAAGTTTCTAGAAGCCAGTGCGAGTGTAATTGAGCCGTCTTTCACGAGTATCAGTTGGAGTGTGCACCATCGGAACGGCAATGTCCAGACCGAACTCAAGCGGTGGGTGATGGCGATCAATGTGATGCGGTATCACCGATACGTAATGACGCAGAGGATGATGCAGTTCGTCAGTTTCCCTAAATGAGGTCTAAAACATTCCCCAACGAAAGGCGATGCAGTTAAGCATAGGCTGCAGCAATGTATAAGCGAATGACCAGTCAGTTGGATGTAAATACCCGTGTGTTCGAGTGCTGGAGAGAGCGCCGGTAATATGTAGGGAGAGGACCCACTTTACAAGCCGCGATGGCTTGAGCCGCCATCGCCATGAGAGTGAGCGTTATTAGTGGGTTATTAGTGATTGAAAGTCGCTGCAGCACGGCTGGCAATAGGACTAGAGTGTTGCGCCGCAAATCCTGATCGCAAATCTGCTCGCAAGGGCTCTAGAATAACAGCCCGCATAATGTCCACCGTAGATGAAAGTGCCGCTTGAAATCCAACTAAAAGGCCAGCTTCCCTAATCGGTCTGGAGCGCGGGTTTTTTTTAGAATAGCAGTGCAGCCTGCACAACTCCAGTGCAGGTTTATGTATTTTATCACTTCAGCGAGTACTGCCTTTTGGGACCCTAATGCAGTTAAGATGAAACGGTGACTCACAATAACAGCACTGAAGAATAGAATCATGAGATTCCAGCGGATTATCACACGAATAACAGACTGCCTCCATTGCTGTTGTACAGAAACCGCTGATTCGCGGGTAGTAGCGAGCGGCCAAAGTAGAGACGAAATATCACAAATGTTGAGGTGCTTGTGCACTTTACTTCAATCGCTGTAGAAAGTGAGACCGGCAATCCATACTTATGACTCAAAATAATACCGTAATCAGTCCGTAAACAATATAAATTTTGAACTTGGCAAGAGTGTTTGCAGAAACCTTCTGTACGCCCTGGTAACTGTGTAAGTCCAAGTGCCGCACGATGGTTTGTTAATTGAATTCCATAATATTGCGTACTTTCGTTGTGGCGCAATGTGATTAAAGAACGCATCTAAATATAGGCCAGCGAACGCTGGTGAGAGATCGCTGCCGTTCACACGGGGAAGTTGTTGCAAGGCTCGTGCTCATTATTGTGCTTGTTATCAGTCTGCGCGGGGAAGCAGAAGCAGCGACATCACTTGTAACATCATCGGTAGCATCATTTTCCAACCAGCTGGTTGGAAAACAGGCGGTTGTCGTTTTACATACGCTTCGTTATCGATGGTGAGTCCATGTTCAGCGGTGGCTGTGCTTTTTTTTGCACAGTTTTTCGCACTCCCCCACTGTGCCACTTCAACATTAGCGCTCTGCTGTTTGTGCTGTTAAGTGTGTTTATTTATTTAAAAGGCAAATCTTTCACAAGAAAAGCTTCCAAGGGAGAAGGGGTTTCGAGGAAGAAAAAGAAAGGAAAGCAAAGGGAAAATAAACGAGGAAGAGATGAAAGGTAGTTAAGCGAAGATAAAGGAACAAACACAAATCCAGTAGCGAAGAGGGAGAGTTGAAAATATAAAATAAGAAATAAAAAAAAAGTTGAAAGAAATCGAGGCAAGTGCAAAACGTTATTTGATATTCTACTAGCACGAGCACGAGATTGAAGATAAAGACAATCGCTGTTTGTCGGTGGGTAGACTTAAAAAAAAGCGTTTCGTTGAAACATTGTTCCATTCATTCTTCATAAACATTTTCGCGCTACATGAAAGAGCGATTTCTTTGACATTTTATTTATCAAAAGAGAACAAGTACATCTTCCAACAATCCATCAGTGTGAAAAACTGTAATGACAGAACTGCCAAAACAAGAAATGTTAAACTTGTTGACCATACCAGTCTAGTGCAATTGAAGCACGTTTAGCAAGTATAACGAAAAATCGATTCTATCCAACTAAAGGCAAACACAAAAAATTGGAACCAAAGCTTTCCGATCATGGCAAAGTTTGTCACGTCAAAAGCATTTGAAGTACTGGCAAACGTGCTGTTTTATATTCTGCCAACCATCCTGCTGCATTCTGATCGGAGCGTGTCGCCGGCAATGTACACTAATTGCTTAATCTTTTTTTTTCCTCCCAACCCAGCGCTACCCAGCTTCCGTGTTGGAAAACCTCCCCCTTATTTGCCGTCGATATTTGTACCCCGAAACCTGAAAAAATACTAAAAAAAACACACTTAGATGGGCACGGTTAAGTTCGTTTGTGCACAGCACGATGCAAAAAGTAAAGTTTGCCAACTACCTTTCAACAATAATTAATTTCCTCGGAATTAGTGCCGTGCAAAACGGTGTCAAGCTTAGGTCGTGCAGGGTAGAACAGAAAGCTTGTGCGAAGCTTGAGGACCGTTGGGAAAGCATCGGATGGGTGGAAGCTGAAGCTTCCTGCTGTCTTTGTCGACCTTGCGTTTGTTTGAAGCAGTCTGAGGAGCGAAAACGCGCAAACAGACGCAAACCAATCGCGGACCGTTTAGCACCGGATGGAATCGTATCCGGCCGAGCATCCCAGCCAGCAGCTTACTCGAGTGCCCGGTGTCTGTGGTGAAGTGTGTACCTTCCCGTTCGGCGTGGAGCGATGCGATTGAATGGAAAATTTGTCCCGCGCCATACCATCCCCCAACTCATCCGACCTGCGTGAACCGAACACGTGCGAATTTCCGCCTGGCGATGGGATTTTAAAATTTACATATTAATTAAAAAACCATTTTCCGACCATCATCTTCACTTAATGTCAGTATCAATTGCAGCGCGCTTGATGGTACGGAAATTTCGGGGCCGTGCACTCTTCCCGCAGGTTTCGCTTCGATCAAATATGCCGGGAAGGAGGGAAGCAAGGGACGTTGATCGACTATGCATACACGGACACACGCAAAGAGTTATACGGCATCGCCTTACAGAGTGTGCTTGAGTGTGCTGGTGCGGGAGCGCAGATTGGTCACCATACCAGGCGTCTCCATCGAACGGCGCGGTGCGCGGCATGGAATGTTCACCATGGCATACCGGTCCCCTCGAAGCGGTGCCCTACTGCCGCGGAATGCTGGAAGGTTGCAGGGAGCTTGATTTTGTTTTTTTGTGTGTGTGCGAGATTTTGTTTTTTCGTTCCTTCTGCTGTTGCTGTGCCCGAGTTTTCCCCTCGGTTGGTTGGAATTTCCGAGCACGGGCGATGTAAAATCGTTCGCCGTAAGGTATGGACGGTGCAGTGAAATTCCTTGAAATTATCATAGTGGAAAATAATTCTTCAAACTATTTTGCCTGCAATTTGAGCTTGAATAATGTGAAACTCGGTGGCAGTGTATGATCGTGATTAAATATTGAATAGTGAAGCATAGAACAGTGCATATGAATAGTACACCAATTGCATACTTTTAGGCGCTTTGAAAAATTGATTGTTCATTTCAATTATGTGAAGGTGTAGTGTGATACATTAGTAAGCCGTTAAGTTTTATAAAATGTTTCCCTAAATATCTCCGCATTTATCCCATTTTTTCATAGGGAATAAATAGTATGGAATTGTTAACCTTCGTTCGGTTACGCCTAAATGCATGCAGTAATTGGCATTTGTTTGATTTTCATACTGAAGCACGTTATATAGATAAAATGCTTTGTTTGAAGCAGTAAAAGCCTGGTTAAAATTTAAAAAAATTAAAAGGTCCATCAATCCAATATTTTCTGCATGCATATTTCATATTTTTATTTTAAAAGTCAATGAAATATTTTGTGAAGCGGATCTTCAAAATAAAAACATATTCCGTTTAAGTGCCAGTTGATCTAACGAGTAGTCATTTAATTTTTTATCAGAAACAGACACTTTGAAACATTAATATGAAACGCTCCTTCCTCTATAAAATAGGATAGATTATCCCTCACGAGAAGCAAGCACACTTGATTTGAGGAAACATCAAACTACCTCCCCCTGTGATGTGTCCTGCCTCTTCCTAAAGCCAACCATCCCGACGGTCATGGCCGGTAATTGAGCGTTGTCAAAATAATTCAATTTCCTATGCTCGTTCCCAAGGGCCCATCTCCGATTTGCCTAATGACTTTCCTCTAAATACTTTGATCTGTTTCATTTGGACCAGCATCTTACGGGTGTAGCTTAAAAAAAAACAGGCAGCTTCTAGCTTTTGTAAGACAAAAAAGCACGCACACAACGAAGCCATGCTCGATATGGCGAAAAAGTGTGTGGCCAGAGTGTGGGCCCCCGGTGCTGGGGGTGGAGAAAGTCGTATTAAAGAGGATGGATGCAATGGCTTAAGATGCTTTTTGCGTGGATGGTGAGATGGCGTTATGGTGGGGATGGTACGTCAAGTCTGAATCTTTAAGTAGCGCGAGCGAACGGGGAGCAACGCTGGATGGTGATGATAGCTGTATTTTGTTTCTGCTAATGATAGAACCGTGGCCAGAGCATTGTGTGGCAAAGTTTATGATTGTTAAATACAGCGTTGTGCTTTAAACGTGATTAGACCAAAACGCTAGTAATGTTGGAGGGTGTTTTGTGGTGATTGGGAGGTAGGGGAATTGTTTGATTTCGTTTGCATTTTTA
>KB671645.1:0-35972 GCA_000349105.1 Anopheles epiroticus
GATCGATTCACTGATATGATCGACAACCACGATCAATTTACTAGTGCTACAAAGCACTTTATACAAACACTGATATTTACCTAAACACACACACATACACACACACACACACGAGACACTCAAACTCTACTTCGTTGCAAACACGCGACGATCGTACAAGGCGCGTTGCTGATCACCAACAGACTGATAAAGAAAATTTGCCACCAGACAGTTATATTGGCGAAAAAGCTTTCTCGTGTGCGATCTTCGCTGGTTGCTGTCGCAGTGGCACTGAATGTGCTAACCGATATCGCCGTGAGCGAGTATATTTTTTTCTTTGCAAAACTGGCTACGAAGTGGAGTTGTCATGCACACATAGGATATCAGCTGATCGTACAGTAAAGGGGGTGATTTTTGAATTTGACACTAGCCTTACACACGCCGATCGCCAGCTTGTTTTCTGTGCTTTTAGTTTGAGCAAATAATTTAATACGAAAGTGATATTGTACGACGCTTAAAACTGTTAAAAGAAACATAATATATTGTTGTTGTACTTTAGTTGTAAATCAAATTTTCAGATCAATAAGTTTAAAAAAGAACAAAAAAAAGATACAACTGAAATGGTTAGGAACATGTTGGAATCTTAAGAATACAGATGAATTTAATTTCACAATCGTTTTTAGTGAACCATTAAGTATAGTATGTTAGCAAACTTTAACATTTCTTGAAGGTCATTGTTTCACAGATACAGGGGAAAAGATATTTGCTGCATGAACGGTGTTTATCGCATAAAAGCAAGTCTTGTAGCAGAGTTTTGATGTTGGAATTTGTCTATAACTTTTTCTAATTTGTAACGGCGATGAAACGTATTCAAGAAAAGTGAAAGGAAACATACTCACAGTCATAGCTAAACAATGTAAGACAAAATGCTTTGTCTGGTTTGGTTTTGTAGTTAAAAAGAGGATTTAATTCGAGCGCTTGGAGTGATCTTGCAATTAGTTACTGTTTATAATTTAAAATTTGGTCGACTAGGTGGTCTTATTGGTGAAGGAGTATACCTGTCATAAGGTGAGACTTTGTATCAAATCCCATTCGGAATGCTGCTGCCCCCATACACAGGACCCACTTAGGGATGTATCGATGTATCGAATTTGTTTAAGTTTTGCTTATGGTTGAGTTCAGTTGGAATTGACGAAGAACTGAAATGATTGAGAAGATTTATGAATCGAGCGAACAACATATGCGGAGAAATGATAATTCTTTCCCCAACAGCTCAAAAATAACAGACACCCAACAGCTTACAAATAATGAAAAAGGGAGGAGCGGGTGCTCGTATAAATTCCTAATTTATCACGTTTCGTTTTGTAATCATTTGATTCCAACCGTTTCGGAATCGCAACACATTCGCTCAAATCGTAGCGTAAATGTGGGTGCACTCCCATGGTCCCAACACTAGCATGTTCTACAGAAAGTCATACAAGGAGAGAAAGAGAGAGAGTGAGAGTGAGTGTGATGGAGGGGGGGGGGGGAGAAAAACGCACATATATGTGTTTATAGAACAAGTTTCGCACTAATTATTATTTTTTTTAAAATTTGATTCTTTTTCAATTGCGAATGACTAACAAATAACGAAATATCTGTATTACCTGGTGTCAAAGCCCTAAACAATATTTGTACTACTGTATTTAAACTAATTTTTTACAGTGTACGGTGTATACTTGAGTTGCGCGTGTGTTACAATTATTCAAATCGATATGATTTCCAGCTTTGCAACTTTTAAATATACAATTAATGCTTTTTCTAGTTGACCAAACTATGATAATTTCTATGAAATGCTGTATAACAGCAATTGCAATGAATTAGAACGAGAAATTGGACTTATCCAAACAATCAAGTTACGCCTATTGCACCGGATTGTATTAACCGCGTAATGTGAGCTGGGACTGTATTTATGCTTCTCTTTCCTGTTTATATGTTTATCTCTTTCCTAGGCTGGCCGCCGTTTGACAGTTGCGGATGATAGCATAATCCAAATAGATGGTGCATTTATTATTGTTTTGAAATAGTTAAATTTATCAATTTACAGTTTCAATAGTCTTTTACGGGTCGGATTCGATTTGGTAAAAGATTCATTGATTTTTTGTCACAAAATCGTTGATTATCTCAATAAACTCTTTGCTTATCGAGGTTGCCTGAGGTCATGTGAATACCAAGAAAGTAGATAAGGTAACATATTGGTTGCTCGCGGTTTCGAAGTTTAATCGCTCATTCGTAGGTTGAAGTGCGTTGCACGCAGACGACCCGGGAATTGAAGGAATCATCTATTGTGTTGTTGGTTATATGTAAAGTGATATCAAATTTCCTACGGAAAAATCTGCATCACAATGGAAGTAGATGGAAATACAGTGTTGGCGAAATCATTACGGGAACAGGTAAATTGAAATATACACCAAAAGAACCATGAAAGGTTAAAGGATAGGTATGTCTGTCGTAGGGTAGCTCTCTTATCTGGTGTTTTTTTGGGACTGACGATAGCGCAAAACATGCTGCGTAATTTTGGACGTTATGTTTATTTAGTTGTTTATCTTGAATTAATGCTTTCATCACATTTGGTTGTATTTTAGGGTATTGAATATGTTTTCGGCATCGTTGGTATTCCGGTTGTGGAACTGTCAATGGCTATGCAAGCCGAAGGATTGAAATACATTGGAATGCGCAATGAACAGGCAGCGTGTTATGCGGCACAAGTAAGCGATTGAAATGCAACATTCTTCAAACACTGTTTATTCAATTAATTTCATTTACAGGCGATTGGTTATTTGACCGGTAAGCCAGGAGTGTGCCTTGTTGTTTCCGGACCTGGCTTGCTGCATGTAACCGGTGGGATGGCAAACGCGCAGGTGAACTGTTGGCCGTTGTTGGTTATCGGTGGATCAACCTCGCAAGATCACGAAGGTATCGGAGGATTTCAAGAGTGTCATCAAGTGGAATTGAGTCGCCCGTACTGTAAATATGCTGCTAGACCACCAGGCGTGACCCTAATAGCCATGCATGTAGAAAAAGCTGTACGATTGGCGTGTTATGGAAGACCTGGTGCAGCTTATCTGGACTTTCCTGGTAATCTTTTAACGGCGAAGATAACGGAGGATGCATTACTACAGCAGTACGCCCATCCACTTCCACCAGTGCCATTCCCCGATCCGAAGCTTGTGGAAGAGGCAGTCCAACTTCTTTGTGCCGCAAAGCGACCGTTGGTGATCGTAGGGAAAGGAGCAGCATATGCACGCTCGGAGGTACAAGTTCGTCAACTAATACATCAAACCAATCTTCCCTTTCTTCCCACACCCATGGGAAAAGGAGTCGTTCCAGATCTTGATCCGCAATGTATCGCACCTGCACGTACCTTAGCATTGCAAAAGGCAGATGTTGTCCTATTGCTTGGTGCACGTTTAAATTGGTTATTGCATTTCGGTCGTCCACCGCGATACAGTGCAGACGTAAAAATTATCCAGGTTGACGTGAATGCAGAAGAAATGCATAACAGCGTTCTGAACAGGGTGGCGGTTCAGTCACACATCACGCCATTTACGGAGCAATTAATTGACGCGCTAGCCAGGAAACAGTTCCGTTTTGGTAACGAGAATGCATGGTGGAAGGATTTGAAAGCTAAGTGTGATAAGAATCGCAAAGTGGTCGAGGAAATGGCTCTTAACGTCGAGCCTCCGTTGAATTATTACGCGGTGTTCCACCACTTGCAGCAGTACATTCCCAAAGACGCTATCATAGTAAGCGAGGGTGCGAACACAATGGACATTGGTCGTACACTTCTGCATAACAAGCTGTCCCGTCATCGTTTGGACGCCGGTACTTTTGGGACAATGGGAGTCGGACCAGGATTCGCGATAGCTGCCGCTCTTTACTGTAGAGACTATTTTCCCGGCAAGAAAGTAATTTGTGTAGAAGGTGATTCTGCATTCGGGTTTTCTGGCATGGAGATAGAAACAATGGTACGCTATCAACTTCCAATAGTGATAGTCATAGTGAACAACGGCGGAATATACGCTGGATTTGATAAACAAACTTACGATGATATGCGCTCCGAGGGAGACCTAACGCAAGTGTAAGTATGCTAGTGACAATGAATCTGGATTGTATACCGACACTAATCGAAATGTATTTAACATTTAGCACTCCGGCATCAGCGCTGACTCATGAAACACGTTACGAAAACATGATGAATATGTTCGGCATGAAAGGCTATTTTGTACGCACCGTTTCAGAATTGCGGAACGCCGTGAAGGATGCCCTTACGGCCACAGATCGTCCACATATTATAAATATTGCTATCAGTCCGCAAGCAGACCGCAAACCACAGGATTTTAAGTGGCTCACGGAATCAAAGCTTTAATCTGGTTAGGAAGTAAAACCTGGTTTTATTTAATCGGTTGATTAGTTAAGTGGTGCTTGGAAAAAAATAATCTTTGCAGATGGGTGCAAATTCACATAGTCGTAGTTGAGGAATTTTACTCCGGCTCAAAATTGGACGTGGCATTAGCGGAAAGTGCATTGTTGTTGGTGTTTGAAACGACATATTGAAACATTTTTTACTTTAGGGCTTAGCTGTGGATTGAAAGGTATATTTAGCATAAAATGCGTTGGGAAATAAAAGGGTATCAAACGTAAAATTTGGCTCCATGTTTCGTCCAATTTCTAAGATGTGCTACGTTCATTTGACCAATCCGCCATCGTTGAGATTCTTTACTACGGTCGCAATGATTAAGAATAAGTTTGCGACTCATCCCGTCGGCCTCGAAACAATAGTTTTTGTCTTTCCCCACATAGATTTGTTGTGTGTCCTGCCGTGTACGAAGAAAGAGCAGAATAGTAGTGTACTTGCAAACGCTGAGATGAAGGAATGTGACAAAAAATGTTATAAAACTTATTACGATGGTTGTTTGTTGCTCGGTTATTAGTACTATGCTGGAAAAATTGTTATAATTTAGTAAAAATGGTTAGTAAAATGTTTTTATGAGAATTAGTCATGCATACGACGTTTCTAGACGTGTACAACATCCCAATACTAACTATCACTTTGAGTATACCAATCAGTCTTAAGCAACCAAGTCCGTTCGAAGGTTTCTTAGGCGTTGCTCAACATAGGTTGTTTTGTGGATGATGATAATAAGAAGTATGTTCTTACCAGATCATATTGGAACATTTGATTGCCCTGAAGGTTGTGGCAATGAAAAAGCTGCAATTCGGCATTAACCGAATGATTGGAGGCATCAATGCAGTTCGACGAGCGCATAGCTTTGATGTCTCGGCGCCACGTAAACCGAAAGTGCTGCTCGATGCGTTCCGGAATTGTTTTATTTTTGACACACAGTGCCAAATTAATGCCTTTTCCGGTAGAGATATCACATTCTTCCATACAAAGATTCATAAAGGCCACATTTTGTATAGCTCCGGATGCGAAATCGTCTGGTTCGACTGGGGGGTAGTGATCAATCAAATCAGGTGCGATTTCTTGCATAAACCATCGAAAAGGCTTGCAATGCAACCTTCTACGCAATTGTTTCATTTTAGACAGATCCCCAGCATCAATAGCATATCGCGTGGGATCTTTGGCATAGACATATTGTTTATATTCATCCATCCATACTTCTGCAACTCGTTTATGATTTCTGGCCACAAAATCATACGGTTTTGCGCTGGGAAACGGCGAGTAACTGCGATAGATATGACCGACTCTGGAACACGGAGCATCAACCATGCGACCACCACACATCCAGATCTTAAAACTGAGCTCATACTGTTCGGCACCCCATATTTCGAGCATTTCATCATAACCACCCAACTCCCAGAAAAATCGCGCACTTATTGCAAAGAGTCCGCCGGCCATTACAGGACTGGGAAATGGGTCGGTTGGATCGTTTTGATCGTCAGGCCGCAATGGTAACCGTTTGTACAACATGTTCCAATCGAATGCCCCCCGGGCACCTTCATCCTGTGCTATGAACTCAAATGTGTCATCCTTTATGACGTCTATGAAGGGGCATACACAGGTTCGATAGCTTTGAGCGATAGGTTCAAGCAATGGAGGAAGCCAATTGATACCAGCTTCGACGTGCGAATCTAAGAAGAGCAAAACTTCTCCCTTCGCAACTTTCGCTCCCGATAGACGGGCTGTGATGAGACCGCTTCGTTCCGAAAGATGAATGACTCGAACCAAGTACTTAAGATGCTTATCGACGTAATCGTCCAGTGGTTGTTTTAGAAAGGGTTTCGTGCTTCCATCGTCAACTAGAATAATTTCTTTGAGCAGAGCTGATGGTGTCTGGCGTATGACACTGTACACAGTACGCAGCAGTGTGGTCCAATGCTCGTCGTAAAAAGGCACAATAACACTCGTCTGTGGCAAATGTATTGAGTAATTGATGCGATGACATCTGCAAAAAGAAAGTTGAACCTGGTTTTAAAACACTTGCTTACTTAGTTACTTTCTTACACCTTAAAACTAATAATGTTACCATTCACGGTATAGTGTCACTAGTAAGAACACGAAGTAGATTTGTCCAATCAAGTGAACGTGAAAGTTGTTAAACGAATCAAAAGTTATGTATTTTTTTTAGAAAAATATATACAATTTATTGGCAATGGTTTTTAAAGGTATCACATAAACTTTGCCCCATAAGTTTTCCATCGTTTCAACAGTTTCAAATTTGCAGTACCAAACTTCCATCGTTGTGTGATGCGTTTTGTATCACAAGGATTCACAAACACCTCTTTATCCTGCGGATTACTGTCGATGCACAATCCATTTCGTTTGATTTGTTGTGTTTGCTGCAAGGATAGAAGGAAACAAAGGGATGAACGAAGATTATGGGTTGGCAGGAGGAAGAACTTACATAATCGTACTGAAAAAATTGATTTCCCTGATGCAGGTGACATGTGTACATGGTTATTGGTGAACGCGGATCACTTAGTGGGGCGTCAAAACAGCTTTCACCATATTTCAATTGAATATCACGATGCCAACTGTGTACAAAATATTGATTACGATTGGTAGGTTCGGTTAAGTTATTTGAACACGGATACAACGCGATGGGCTCACCGCGGTTCCTTTGCATTGTGTCGATGCACAGCCTAGTGTCTGCCACACTTTGGATCGACCCAGAAGCGTAAGGCTCCGGCTCTACTGGAGGATAAAGCTCAAGAATTTCTGGGGCCACTTCGTGCAGGAACCACTTGAATGGTTTACAGTGAAGCTTCTTCCGAATCGCTTTCATCTTGCTCATGTCTCCGGGGTCCGATTTAGCATAACGCTCTGGATCACGTTCGTAAATATATTGCTTATACTCATCCATCCAAATTTCTGCGACGCGTTTGTGATTTCTCGTAATAAAATCATACTTTCTTGAGTTTGGAAATGGGCTGTACGTTCTATAGATGTGACCAAAACGGGAACAAGGAGCGTCGAGCATGCGTCCTCCACACTGCCAAATTTTGAAACTGATCTCGTACTGTTCCGCACCCCATATGTCAAGTTGTTCATCGTAACCACCCAGCTCCCAAAAGAAGTCAGCTCCAATCGCAAAAAGTCCGCCAGCCATGACGGGACTCGGGAAAGGTTCCGTCGGAGAGGTCCTATTTTCATTCTTCAGCGCAATGCGTTTGTAATGAAACGTCCAGTCAAACAATCCTCGACCACCCTCATCCTGAGCATGCACATCAAATGTTTGATCATTGATGACGTCGATCAACGGACAGACACATGTTTTGGGAGTTTCGGCAATTGGTTCTAGCAATGGGGGCAACCAATTGTAGCCAGCTTCGGTGTGAGAATCGAGGAAAATGAGTACCTCACCGGAAGCCACCTTGGCCCCGGCCAGTCGCGCCTTAATCAAACCCGTCCGTTCGTGTTGCCGAATGAGTTTCACCTTTGGCAGGTTTTGTTTAATGTAATCTTCGAGCTTGTTATGCAGGAATTCCTTTGTGCTGCCATCGTCCACGATGATGACCTCTTTTAACAGATGGGGTGGTGATCTATTCAGCACGCTGTGTATAGTTCTGAGCAAAGTGCTCCAGTGTTCTTCATAGAAAGGTACTACAACACTTGCGATTGGCAGTTGACTCCGGTAGGATTTCAATTTACAGCTAAAATGAAATAATTGATGATAAAATTTGTTACTTGCAAAGATATCATTTGTAACCAACACTTACGTATACACCTTAATATATGTGTGTCGTCCGTGAGCATCAAGTGAAAATGATGAAATTTCTTTATATGGTTTTAACAATTACGCTTACTTTTTGTGTGTGGTGAAATATAGTAAAACCTGGATAAGAGAGAATCGAAAGGACCTTGAACTCAGGATGTATCTTATTTTAGCAAAAAAATATACACATGCTATGTTAACATAGTTTGGCATCGTTATTTGCATGCGAATATTTTGAAAAATGTTGCCACAAAAAAAAATAAATAGCTCTTATAATACAGCACAAAATTACAGTTCGTCTGTACAATTTGGTAACAAATGCTGGCGCTACATTTTCATAGGCTCAGATCATGTATAGGTTTAGGTCGGAGTACGCCAAGCAGAATTCACAGTGATAGTTAAAATATAGCAGTTATCTGAGGAGGGTTGTATTTGTCTTTTGGTTTAACGATCAATGCTAGTGGCTGACAAGCCTACGCTGTTACCACTTAGATCATCGAGCTACCCTCAGTTCAAACAAACTGTATACAAATCTGAATAAGACGGGCTCTACAATTCTATCTAATTGAGGATATCCGTACACAAACCAGTGGATCCTCAAAAAAAAATTCTACCACAACAAGGTTCTCTCATATACGGGTCTCTCATATCTAGGTATCACTGTATAGTTTTTTCACTGAGTGTTGAAACTAAGTATGGAATTACTAATTCGGTTAAACTTAATTCAAGAAATATTCCTGTTTGAAGAAAGTATGATCACATGCATAAATATGCACAAAAGTTTACACATTTGAATCCTGTAACGATGATCCACTTGAATAAACATTATTGAAGGTGTGTGTATGATCCGCAGGCAGTAGTCACTATACAATGAAACTTGTTCTTTTCAAACAGATATTAACCAGCGCAATAAAAAGGCACCAAAGATGTGAAACACATACTATACCGCTCACATAAAATTGAAAGTATCGACTGCAGGCATCAAAACGACACGTGTAGAGCGGAATTGACTGATTGCATACGTAAACAGTTTTATCGAAACGGGTGAAATAATCAAACACGTGTTGCGTTGATAAGCTTGCAGTTGCTTGCTGGAGTGTACAACACTTACCCCGGATGCCTTAAATCGGCTATCGAACGATTAACACTGATCTTATCGCTGAGTAGAGCGTTGAAACCATTCTGATAATACAGTTGTTTCCGGCGCTCGCTGTTACTTTCTTCCGGGCTAAGTGTAGCAGCTTTGCCTTGCTCACCAGGTCCAACCCGATCTAAGTCGTGCTGTATTTGTTCATAATTATGGTAATCTATTTTCTCCAATACGCGACTCTTTTGGGTTGCATCCGCAATATGTTTTCCGACGCTCCCGACACCTGTGTTGACAATATGTTGCTTTCGCTGACGCAGCAATAGAACCAAAAACACAGTAACAATGATTAACAGCAAATATCTGAGTGGATATAAAATTTGGAATGTCGAACGGATTATGGATCTGATGCGCGCTTTACGAGCTTTCACGAGTTTATCATCCATCGCGAACTAAATAAAAATGAGAAAACGGTGTGCTTTTGAGTTGAGCACTGAACCACGACTGGGCTGGCTGGCAGCTCACGACAACCCTACAAAATGCGCGACAAAGGCGCGGAACAGGTATGCCCTTTTTGCTATACCGACAAAAGCACACTGATAATGTTTTTTTGTGTGTACGATAGCTACACATTCAGATATTCGGACAGCTGTTTGGAAGTGCTGTTACCACATCTACGTTGAACATAGAACTGGGTGATGTTGAATGTCAGTCATGAGGTAGTGATAGTGTTTGCGCAGACCTTGCATACTTACATATTAACCGTACAGAACAGAGTGACTAACAGAACCAGCATGTTGGTATGGTGTTTCGAGGGAAACACGTTAGCTATTTTTTAAACACATTTTTCATGGGCATTGTATTTGTTATGTGTTGGCTAGTGGCTAGTGTCTCACTAGGTTGCTTTCTTTTAGTCGGCTTATTCGTTAGGTAGGTACCTCTATTATTAAGTCGTATGTCAACTAACGTGGTAGCGCAATGTTGTCATAGAGTAAAGATGTACCACTATCGTGGCTTATTAATATTTTTTTACGTTATAACGGCCAGTCTGTAATGTTACGTTTGACTCAATTTTCTATCGCATTAAAGCTCTATCTTAGCATGGAAAACCCAAGCAGTTAGGTTTCAACTGTAGCATTCCTTTTGTATAGGTGCATTGCAATGAAATGTTTGTAGAGTTTTCATTGCTCAGATTAAACATGTGTAAAGAAATAGAAAGTTAGTTAAAAATATTGGATTCACATTTTGCGTAAACTGTGTTGGCCGCGTCGAGATGGATTAATTTTATGCTTTTTATGATGAAATGATTCGAATTATTATTTACAACGCCAATTCACTCTTCATGAGTACCGTTTTTGAACGGGTTTTAAGCATATGTAGCAAGGCTGAAACGCAATATAAATAAATAAAAATAAATATTGTTATTAAAATCTATATTCTTTTTTACATAGTTGGTTTTGTCGGACTACGTTGCAGTTTTGTTTGGTGGCGAATCCGATACATGAAATATTAATGAAAAGATGAAATATTAGTTGAAGATTAAAAACTCCCGGAAAACTATTGTTTTACTGAACGAATGAAAATGTCACTATTTTGCATACTACAAAACCATTTTTTGTAAATACGAAATAATTTATTATTATGGTAAAAAGGTGAATAAAAAACATCAATAGAACTTTGATAACCGATCGATCTGGTTGCTTTACGAGATGCAGTATGAACCACGAATAAAGGCTTGCATGTTAACGAGCGACTATATCTTAAGCAGGCCCATGTAGCTAGTTTTCGTCGTTATGCTTTGCGGTACAGATAAATCGTATCATATTATTCCCATTGAGCATAATTATGCAGGCCTTGATTGTGCATGATTATCAAATTCTCGTGAGACTAAAGAATGTATCATGCGTAGTCTAATAATGCTGTGAATCAGTTTCAATTGCTTTGATTTCAAGCTTGTTATTATAATTATAGTGTATCAAGCTCGAATAACATCGTATCAAATTATTCGAAAGTAAATTGTACTTGTTTGATTAACTTAAAGTTTACAAGCTATGGTCAGCATATGGTCATGTGAAAAAAAGGCCATATAAGTCTGTTTAAGTCATCAATTTGGATACCTGCAACCATTTGGAATACCTAAATGTATTTTATATTTTTTATATTTTTTATTGCAATATTTGTCACACGTTATAAGTCTTCACAAAAAATTTAAATGTTAATAACCTAATCTAATCTAGTATTCGCAGCTAGACGGACACGAAAACGCTCTCTAAACCCTGATGTTGTCAAGTGTAATCCGAATTAACCTTGTACAACGTTCAAATCGCGACACATAATGAATGGTGAATCAATCTCGCCTCGAAGTAGCCGAAACCTTAATGAGCACTGGATGTTCTTACGCCTTATTTTTGGAGAATCGAGGCCAAGCAGAGGTTGAATGCGGTTGGACCAGGGAAGAAGTCGCAATGCGAACCGCGTGAATTTGCGCTGGATGCTCTTTAATCGAACTATTGTTTGCGTGGTGAGGAGACACCAAGCAACACAATAATATTCAAGTATGGACCGTACAGCTGCACAATTGACTGTTTTCAGACACATAAGATTGCAAAAATCTCTAAACTTTCTCACCATAAAGCCCAGCATTTGAATACCACTAGTGATAACGCTTTACAGACGTTCTCGGAACGTAAGCTTGTAGTCTAATAGAACTCCTAGATCTCGTATGCAAGATGAGCGCCCAAGAGTCCTGTGTGAAATAGCGTAATTATACCATATTGGATGACGTGCTTGGCTGAACGCAAAAACTTAGCATTTTCCAGGACATAGCTTCAGGACATTTTTGCACACCATTCTATATTCACCATTCCGTCAATCATATGTTGAAGGCGTCCACAGTCACTCGTGTCTTTGACCATTGTGAAAAGCTTAGTATCATCAGCATATACCAAATAAGATCCCTTCGATAAAATCCAAATCTTTTATGTAAATGAAAACAGAAACTAGGTTGCTGCACTGAGATACACCAGATGTACCGCCGTACCGTCGTAGGATAAATGAGAACCGATTCCCACTAGATAAGTTCGGTTTATCAAATAGTAACGTATCCAGGATACAAACACGTCCAGAGTACTTAGTTTTTTTTTTAATTTCCTGAGCAGTATTTCATGAGAGATGAAGTCAAAGGCGGCATGAAAATCGAAGTATGTAGCGTCGACTTGATTCCCTCGATCCACATTGTGCAGAATCATGAATTCCACTAGGTTCGTGCTGGTAAAACGTTACTTCATGAAACTTTGCTGGGCAAGCGTTATGTTTTTAGAAACAGCGAGAAGCAACGGCGAATAAATGACCTGCTCAAATATTTTTGCACAAGCACAAAGCGATACAATTCCACGGTAATTATACGTAATCAATTTTAAACAATTCAATAACAGTGGCTCTTACCTTGGATGTAGGTAACAACTATTCTGTCTTTCTGTGCCTCCCATTCAACGCGGCATGTTTTTCATTATCAGATATGAACTAAATTTCTTTCAGACTGCTTTCGACATCATTCGGGAATTGAAATACACTAATACACTAAGTCACAACCCCTCCCATACGCAGGATTAAATATCCTGCATCGAATACACTAATAGCTTGATCATTAGACTCGAACGGCAGTCGAATCGAATAATGGCGTCGAATCGAACGGCAGAAAAATTGGTATCATGCAACGTATTCGAATCGACAAATGTATCATCGTAAATATAAATATACTTGAAACTTCCTTAAAGATTTTTAATGTAAGTAAGTAAAATAACCTTGTTGTAAGTGCATAACCACACTTTGTCAAGAATAAACAAGAAATGTCTGGCTCGTCATTCGATGGCTCCTGTGATTGCTAGACCGGCAGCTCGAACACAGTTATGATACCAATACTCATGTTCAAGCTGTAAGTCATAGAAAAAAAAAGAAATTAGTGCTCTAGTAGGCCATGAGCCTACAAGGGTTGTTGTGTCACACAAGAAGGAATTGAACTGACGTAATAGACGTCGGAAATTTAGTCCATCCATTAAGACTCAATACAGTCTACTGACTTCAAGTAATCAACCGATATTATCTTTGTTAAAATCAAAGAATTCGAAGTCCTTTTATCGTTGTATGTTGTTAATGTGGTCCAACTATCAGTTAATATTATTACCAATGATTTATTTTACGTTTCAACAGAACATAGCTTAAAAGAACCTTAATGAATGAAGAGAGTTTACTAAAAGATTCTTAGACATGTTGTCCTGATAGACGCCAAATCTGATTATTGTTTAAACAATTAGGAGTTTGACGTTTGGTTGAAACAATTTAGTACGAGTTTTGTTGATGAAATTGATATTATTATTACGCAAAAAAAGAAGAATTTTAAGGAAACAATATCTACGATTGTTTGTAGAAGTATAAAACAATTGTAGAAGAAGTAAACAAACCAGAGTTTTGAAGTAGCTGATGATATTATTATTATTTAACGTAATATATTTTTTTATTTCCGCATTAACGGTCGCAAGGCCGTATTTCTTTTGATATATACTTTTATTAGCTTGCGAAAGAGTTACTTTATTTTTACGAAACTCTCTATTTAGACGTGAATCGGTGCAGGTTTGGGTACAGAAAATCCTACCTTTTGCCCGTTTGCAACCTTTACGACCTCTCCTAGAGCATGTTGGACAGCAATAACTATGGTTTCAATAAAATTCAGTTCGTTTTGCGCGATTGGGCAGGCTGTCATTCTATTTATGCTGGGATCGTTATCAAAGGTTTTATGCACTTCCAGTTTCTGGTATTGAGCCGAATTGTAGTTTGTGACCGCTGCATCAATTTTTATCGAGCGTTTTCCTCGTTGATTTCCTATCGCTCCCAACACTTTTCCAAGTATTTTTTGTGCCACTGTAACAAGATAGAGATTTATTTTTGTTTGCTTGTTATGTTAATATGCCTAATGTTGTGGGATAAAATGATTTTTTAAAAAGTAAGGAATTAAGTTATAAATTTCCACACAGTAGTGTACTGTAGCAATGAGACAGGAAAAAACTGACCTTCACTATTTTTCAGCTTATCAATGACAGAACCGGCAAACATCACGCCCTTCTCCATAATTTTCTCCACGACTGCACTTGCCTGTTCACTGGCTTCTCGCTTTTCCCTGTATTGGGCATTATTTTCTGCTGCCGTCTGTAGCGGATAGTTGTGGACCGGGCAATACAATATAGAATGATAAAAAAGCGGCAAGTGCAAACATTAATCAATGTACCATCGAACTAGATTGGAAAAGCTGAACTTACCACTAGGATCAACGCGCCAAGGATGAATAGAGCAACTGAGGTCTTCATAGTTCGCGCCAAACGTTTGCTACAGCTGTGTAAAAGGTTTTACTTTGCCTTATATATAGAGAAATTACGTACTGACCTAGTCTGACAAACAAAACAAAACAAAAGATGGAATTGTGGTGGAGTCACGGTTTTCAACGTGATACTGACACTAGGTTTAATTAAATTATTTCATTCGATATGGCGTTATTGTATTGAAGTATGAAATCTGTAATTACGTGCTATGAACTAGTAATAATTGTTTTGTAGAAGTACTGGGCGTTTTTACCTTTTGTGAGTGTATTTGTTTTCACTATTTGTGTGAAAATAGTAATATTACATTAGTGTCTTCTAGCTTCAAATACTAAAATGGATAAACTAGTACCAACGGCTTTTTTTTGAGAAATTATATGATTAATTTTGAAAAAATCATAAAATCAAAAATTGGTTGATTGAAAACATTGATTTGATGTAATTTAATAAACTTAAGGTATTATAACAAATTGTATTATAGGAGACATACTTAAACTTCTTAACACTATTATCATCAGTAAGAAGTAACTAACCTTTGTTGGAAAACCCATTTGCCAGACAGAAAAACTTTTAAAATATCTGGCGTCACAGCGTCTCCCGTTTCAGGAACTAACATGTCCGAAAAAGTTTTGTTTTTTCGATTAAGTTAGTGCATGGCTGGAGCAGCAGGAGCAGCATGCTGTGCCGGTACATGTGTCCACTACGTGCGGTCTTTTCTAGGTGATAGCATTTTAAATGGTGTTTTATGGTCGTGCCAGGGGAACAAGTGCCTCATAAGGACAATGCACCACGATATAAAAGATGCACTGAAATGACCGGCATGCTGGCACTGTTTCTCGAATAAGTTATAAAGGCAAGTTGAACAACCTCTTCGTCTACAGCACGCTGTCGCTAGACGTGCATGCGAATGCATCGCTAGAATTAATACGGAGACTAATTGTGATTGCGCTTTATAGAGCGTTCCCTGTTATCACTGAACTGCATAACTATTTAAAGTGTAGAACAAGTATCTTTAATTTACTTACCGCTTATTAGAGTAAGTTCAGTCCAGATTAATAAATAGATAAAGTAGATTGTCTTCTTCACTAATTCATTTGCAATTGGAAAAATAATGAATTTATGCCGCCTTGATTGATTGTCACTCACACAGTACAGCACGCGGTTCAACGGTATACAGCTGTTTGAAATGTGTGATACGATAGATATTTTCTATTATTCATGTAACAATAAATACAAAATCAGTGATTACAAAATCATTATGGATCGTGGTTTGCCAGTCTGTTTGTAAAATCATTTTTGCGAACTTCTTTTATATGTAGGTTCAACAGTACTACGGTAAAAGTCGACTGAATTTAACACCACCTAATCCTTTTTTGTAGTTGGTTATTTATGGATGGACATATTGCTAAACAAAGTTTAACAAATAAAGTGTATTTATGAGGTAATCGGAGCCAATTTTTTTTGTGGCTAGCTGAATGTTTTAACAAGAATAAAATCAGGATTAACTATAGTACCGAGCATTATTGAGTCTTTGGTGAATCCTCGCCAATTTTGCATAGAATTGTCTGGGAATGAACGTAAGTTAAAGGTGGTGTTCATGATTTATACAAATGAACAAGCCGCAATTCATTTCTTATTTCGTGTTATTCTTATCGTAGAACGAACAAACAAAATCATGAGTTTACCAAATACACATTGAATCACAAATGTAAGCAAACGACAGCTGCACCAATTAATGTTTATAGCTTTATTTCATAAAGTTTGTTGTAAGGTGTTAATGATTGTACGGTGGTATGCGTGTTTGCAACAGGTTTCTCGAAAAATAATGACACGCTGCAAAATTGTCAAGGATAGTCGATGCCGTTCGTTGCAAATGTTTCTTTGTGTACACTTTACAGTTTATATGTGGTTGGAATGACTTGATATGACGTGCAGCCAAAAAGCAATAAGAACCTAGAAGCTCTCTACAAGTGTCCGGGTAAACATTATGTCTCTCGCCATACGTTGGCGGTGTGGGATTGTCGATTGAATCCTCGAAAAAGCCGATGCGGAAAATACTGTTGCTTCTTCTGAACCATGCAGTTTACCGAAGGCGTCAGCATCGATGTGTTGCTCAATGTTCGTGAAATGGAAGCTAGAGCATCCTTGAGATTGAGGTATATTTGCAAATGGGCAGGCTGGTGAGAATGTTTCGCTGAGAGATTATACGATGCTGTGAGGGAAGGTCGCTCTCAGCAAATTTGCACTGGATCGACGAAAGCGCAGGCGCCTACGTTCGTGTCTCCGTTCATTCATATAAAAGGAATGTTGAATCAGGCTGTAAAGGACGTCACGCTATAAAGAGGATTGTGCTGCTGGTCAGGTTATTCCAGTCGCGACGCTGAGTGGTTTGCATAAAGTTGTTTAGCGGTAGTGTTTCGTTTCAACGTGCAAGTGCTTTTATCATATCTGGAATGCTTTGTATGGATGGATTATACTAATGGTTCTTTCACCATAACGTAGTTTACAGGTTGAACAAATGCAAGGATATGAAGATTTCAGGGACACGTGAATAAGAATATGCCACAGTGTGCAATTTTTTTTGCGTGAAAAACAGGAAGAGCTCATAGGTACATGTGTTCGTGGATGAGCTTTTGTGAAGAAATTATTTTAAAAGTTTTGTGGGATAAGAAAGGAAAACCTTTGCTTCCATGCATCAAGTAATGCTAGTGCTTGGCATAAACCGAATGTCTTTTAGTGCATACATACATGAGGTTTTGTTTAACATACCAATTAGCTTCGAATCCTTATCGTAGGTAGGTGTTATATTGCTACTTGTAACGCAGTGACGCCAGACACATATACCAGCATATTTCTATTCTCCCGGTTTTAGTTCCGAGAACGAAGTGATAGATCAATGATGCGTTTGTATGAGCGATAAAACGTTGGGTTACAGCATTTGTGGCTAGTTTCAATGACCTTACGCGAAAACGCTGGTTCATGCCACACATTATAAGTGAATGTGTTTGCACGTATGTAAAGTTACATGTACGAAAATAGCAAACTCTCAGGAAGTGTGTTATAAATCGGCAAATAATAATTTACCCATCTAGTAGATAAAATAAAACGCTGTGCAGTTGAACTTTTACATACTATATTTAAGTGAAATAAAAAAGTGAACTTAGCTTTTTTTTCGCACCACAGTGTAGTGTTACAGTCGGTTGTGATATAGTGGAATTGCTTGTTAAAAGGGTGTTTCAAATTTTGAGTGAATACCAGGCTGAACATGATGATGCGGTGTGAGATGATTTTACCGCCAAAGCTGTTTTTTCTTCGAGCTTCCATGCTTCTTATCCTGATTCTCCATAATGTAAGTGCACAAAAGATAAAACGTCGAAACAAAATGTGCTCTATAAGTACTATATCTGTACTATATATATAGTACTACGAGGTCTATAATGTGAAATTAAGCAGTCGGCAGATCTTTGAAAAAACTTTCTGATCTGAAAGGTCTAACGTTTTTCAAACTAGCATGTTAGAAAAGTAGAGTCAGTAAACTATCAAACTCATACAATTTATGTAGAGATGTGCATTGATAAAAGCATCAAAACAAAACATTTTGTTAACACTTGTACCAATAGCATAAATAAAAAGCAAATTCAAAAATTTTATCCGAATAACTACAACAAATGGATGAAAGTTTTAAGTGCACTTTAGTATTTTAGCAAAAAGGAATTAAAAACAGTTTATAAGTTCAAAGCTAGACTGTTGTGAGGTCAAGGAAGTATTTTTTTTAGTAACTTCATGTGTCGAAATGATTTGTTTCTGCGTTCGAATTGTTTGATATTTTACGGAAAGCGACTGAGCACGAATGGAACAATTGAAAAGACTCACCAAAAATATGTTGACCTATAGCATTTATATGACTTGTTTATTGCAGGCAAATTCGCAAAACTATGAAGGAAGACGGTTGAAACCATGTGAACTTGAATCACTGTTAAGAGATTTGACCTATCCTGAAGAAGGATACGAAATGCACGCGGTGGCTCTTCGCAACCAGTTGCGACACATTTTGGAGCGCGATCCTTCTGACCGCGAATATTACCAAAATCTCGACGACAGTGCGGAAATGGCTCGCGAACCATATGAAGACAAACGTTCGTATCGAGCACTGTTGCGAGATGGTGCTGTGTTTGGAAAGAGAAATGTGGGAGCTCTAGCCCGAGCGGGTTTGCTGCGGAACCAACCGGAATACCTCAAACGAAGCTTGGCTACACTTGCCAAGAACGGTCAACTACCGTCTCGTGACACAGAGTCCGAGGATACTACACCTGAAGGAGATTGGAGCGAGGACAAACGAAACGTAGTGTCAGCGTTCAAATCGGGCTATATGCCAAACGGTAAACGCAACATTGCATCTCTGGCTAGAAAGTATGAATTGCCTGGTAAGCGTAACATTCAATCGTTGCTACGCACGGGAATGCTTCCTTCGATAGCACCGAAACGGAACATACAGTCTCTGGCACGAGAAAATGCGCTTGCCGGTTATGGGTCGGTAGATAAACGGAATATTCAAACCTTGGTTCGTGACTGGAATTTACCACAGCAGCACAATAAACTTTCCGAGAGTACCAGCTCAACAGGTGACAATGGTGAGTAGTGGAGCAGAAAAAAGAAGAATACTGTACTTGCGCCACACGCACTTTCGGCCGGATGTAACGTTATTCCTTATATTATTGTTAGTTCTACTAGTGGAGTGATTTATCACATCACACCGCAAAAATCTTTGATAAAAAGCTAATAAGATCATGTGTGTTCAATAAATGTTGTTTACATTCACAGAAAAACGTAACATTCAATCGTTGAAGAATGCACAGGGACGCAAAAAACGATCTTTGTACTACGATGAGCTGGAAGAGAGTAGCCCTGAAGTTTTGGAACCTGTTTTCCAAACGGCGCCACTTGATTACGAGGAGCTTGTAGACGCAATGGTGCAAACATATCCTCTATACAACGCCGACAATCATGGTGAAGTAAAACGTTTTCTTGGTAAGTATTTCGTTGTATTGTTGCATTTTAGTATTTTTTGCTAGAAAAATGGAAAAGTTTAAATTATGCACTGCACAAGTATATTTAAAAATTAGTCACAATAATGTGCATTCTTGGCTCGCTATATATTCAAAACAGTCTTTATTAATTTGTGTATGAACGAGCAGATAAGAGCGTAATACTATTTCTTTCTCATGACTACGACAAGTTGAACGGTTTTTGAAGCATATTTGTTCTTTTCTGCGTATACAGCTCTGTTTGTGAGAAGTTATAATGTCTTATCAGGGAACTATTGCACAGCGGAGTGCGAAACCAATTGGGAGTATAATCATTTTTTTGGTCAACACAGGCCTCAAAAGAAGCGAAGACACCACCAATTATAAAGATGACAAAGCGGGTACGGATCTGCCGTTCGTAAAGCGCCACATTGCCTCGATTGTTCGCTCCGGCTGGACACCATCGTTCCGACCGTCGCGTGGAAATCGGTTTAGTCGGGCCGGCAGGGCGAGGTCTCAAATAGTAGGAAGTTGAAACGATTCACTGTTCGTAGATGTTTAAGCAAAGGAATGAACTGAATGATGGTCATGACGATGTTTGATTCTGTTTGCGTATTAATACACCTCCCTTGTCCTAACAGTCCTTGCTGGAAAGAATGCAACTGATGCTTCCCAATGTGACCCCAATCACTCCAGAAGAGTCAAATTGTGTATCCTTCTTAGACGCCTTTTGAACATCTTGTTAAGCTAAGCATAGAGCTCTCTCCTTTGTCTACTGTCCCTCAGACACCCTTTCATTGTTGAGTGTGAAAATGGATTAGCTAGTAATTTTCAAAAAGCCTCGTGAATGCAAACCATACTTGGCTCTTTCCTGTATTTTGCTGAATGTTTCACTCTTTTCCAAAACAAAAAAAATTATACAGCCCACATAACATAAACACAACTGTTACAAAATCTACATAAACCAGAACAGTTCACTACAATGTTAGTTAAGGGAAACTCATGAACATATTTACATTTGTTGGTCTTGCGTTGCAATTAACCTTTGTATCTTGCATGTAAATCGATAAATTTACGGAAGACTGATATATTACAGCTGAGAGTATACACAAAAATTGATTTGTGTGATTTTAAACTAAACTTACCATTCACTCCATCTCTCTGGCGTCTAGAGGACCAAGGATGGTTAAGTAGCACAATATCTTGCCATTCTCGGTGAACTACCGTTGAAAGCTCTGGTCTATAGGGATCCTTTTTGAACTTAGTCTCATAAACCTCCAAATAGATGAAAACAACGCATCCAACAGGATTGATATGTTTTTCGTTGTATTTATGATCTTAATTACGTGAAAAAAAATTACGGCAGTCTTGTAATGCTGATACATCACTATTGCTTCATTAGGGTGCATTGATGGTTGCGTTATTATCATCTGTTTGACGACTGTTAAAACATCATAAATGATCATTATAAGATGAAAACTTTGCATTTGGTTGGAGTGTGTTTGGATGGCAATTATGGTTGATTATGTATTTGATGCAACTTTTCAACGATTTAGCATGGTTTTTGATTACGTCGCGCTCTTGAAAAAAACTGCGTTCTAACACTATTATCATTTTAAATGTAATCATGTTTAAATGTATGTAAGCCATTGTGATTGCAGTTTCGTGCTGCATAATTTAATTTTTTAACTTAATTTAACTAAAACAACGGCTTATTTTACGGATATATCATGTTGAGTAATATAGTGCAATGAAAATGGGTATCATTAAAATATTCAGCCTAGGCATTATTTTATTTTACTAGTATTTTTTTGAGCTTGAAAAGCGTACCTTAAATTTGTTGCACATATTTGCTCATGGTAAACGGCAAAACCACAATACGGCCTGGCCGTCACTACAGAATAAAAAAAAAAAACGGCAAAATAATTATTTATACGGTTTTTTATATTTCTTTTTTTTGTGTGATTTGATGTACCATAAAAATCACAAAATCAACAAAAAAAAAATCCTCAGCCCGACCTCGGAGCAGGTGATGAGTGTTTTCACTTAAACTACAATAATATAGTTTATTGCATTTTACTTTCACATTGCCCATAACATGTTGTACATTGAAACAAATCTGTATGGTGTACATAGTTGTTTTGAATCAAAATAGTCACTTTGTTTGCATGCCACCCTTAATATAGAAATATTGGTTTATTACATTATATTAAATGAAAAACTTAAAATTGCTTGGTACCTTCCCTAAGAGTATGTGTTTTTTTTAAATGGTTTAGTAAAAATATTATCTTTTAAATGCTCTTAATTTTCCACAGTTTTACAAACTTTTTAAAAGCACGCTATATGATTACAGAAAGTAGTAATACTGAATCCTGCATGTGAAACTTCGTGAACTAAATTACAAAATGAACGCCTTCATATTTGAAATGTTATAATGTTCTTAATGTCATAGAGTTGGTATTTCGTAGTTTATTGGACAAGAAAAAACCTATTTCCATGAAAAATGATTAATATTGGAACCACTGTGTTGTTGTTTATTCTATTATTAAACTGCAATAGGGCGAATTTTACTCCCGACCCGAGCCACTACGACAGCCAACCAGCGGCGTATGTAGACAATGCATTAACGGAATCAGAGGCACCACTAGCTGGAGAGCTCCATGGTTACAGCTCACGTGGGGTGCCGCGCCGCCTAGGGTTGCCGCGTTACACTGGCGAGGCCTACGTGACTCACCCGTACGAGCACGACGAGTTCAGTGAACGAGTGAATCCTTTCTACACGGATGAGGAATATCGCTGTGCCAACCGTCTACGTAAGTTACTCTATTATCTGAAAAAGCAGTATTATCTTGATAACAAGTATATTCAGGCAACTTATGGAAGAAACATGGGTTACTTCAAGTAAAGGAACTTTAGTTAATTAAATCGAACAAACATGATCAAGTTGACAGAAGCATTCGAAAGCATCGATAACGATTGTAACTTTTTACGTCATCATTGTTCCACTCATGTTGGACGGTATCTAATCAATGCATTTAAAATCTTTTGCTAATATACTTTTAAATATGTAGATTAAGAGTGAAATGTTTAAATTTCAGAAAACTGTTTGTTTTCATATCTACAACTGAACAAATTTGAACATACATGTAATCCATGTTTTGTTGAACTGTCTTCATGTGCAGCACAATGAAATGCAGCACAAATTTCGATCAAAATTTACTGAGGCAGAAACAATATCTAACACTGTCATATCCTTTTACTCATATCAATCTAAACTAAATGAAGTATATTGTAATCCAGATGGTAGTGAGTCTCTTGAACAATATAAACTGTACAAGAAACTAGAGAAGGAACTTTTTCTTGTGCAGAACAACAGTGTGTGGGTATTAAAATGTAAAAATTGGAATAATCTATAAGAAAAAATCATATTCGTTCAACTCTGAATCAAGATGCGGATAGTGCATAGACCGATGGCAGATTACAAAAACGCTCGGCGCACCATCGCAGACTGAGAACACTAGAACTGAGAATCTATCGTACAATAATGTTACCATTTTGCGATGGTAGTTGTGTATGTAAGTGCAAGGCTGAACATTAAACAGATACCGAGCAGATGCCAAGAAAATAAAAAACGTAGAAAGTGTGACATCCAACAACAGTATAACAAAGTTCAATTACTTGCAAAACAAATGAACATACCAGTAATATGGTTTCAATTATTCGACAATTGAAATTGGTGAACCTCTGCTCGGTGGAACGTATGTTCGTAGTTCGAGTCGTTAATAACTGATTGGCCGAATCCATCAAACACACCACAATGGGAAACGGAAACAGCGTGTTTTTACCAAGCTAATGGCCTCGGTGATTTTGTTATGCAGAAGAAAACTACAAATTGCGGCTGTTTATATTTCTGCATAGGTCTATGAACTAGAAGAATCTTGTAAAAAAAAAAACTAAGTACAATTGAGAATACCCACGATGTACGTTGGTACTACCAAATACATTTATATTAAATTGTTTTTCAGTATACTATCATTTGCAATTTATTCGCCATACATATAGTTAAGAGGAAATAGTAAAAAAATCTTTGATTCGAAACTATTGGATTAAAATGATACTGTTTTCGTAATAAAAATAATTTGTTTTTAAACAACACAAAATTGAAACACTATCTCAGAACAAACGTGAAATGGAAAAAAAAAAGTTGTGACACAAAATATAAATCAAAACTATAACCGAACAGATTGCTTCAAAACGAAAGCAAAGTGACAATAATCACTATAAACATGTGTTCCATAACTAGAGCAAGCTTTATTACAACTGACTTGTAACACGTATTTTAGATAGCTTTAGACAGCAGATCAACTAACTATATAAGTTTTAATAGAATATCAATGAGTGTTATTGTGCGAACAGGAAATATCGTTAAGCTTGCTTGTTTCACAATTCTTTAGAAATGATTTATTTTCATGGCAAGAAATCTACATGTAAGTTTGTGGATCAGACAATACAATGCAACAAAGAAAAAAAACAACAACAACACTGAAGGCTGAAAGTAAATCAATGTTGAGTGTGTAACGTGAGCGGACAAATGTGTACTTAACCAACAAGAGACAATAAATACATAACAATAAATAAAGGACAAATAATGGCGAAGATAAAATGGGGAGAGGGAAGGAACAAAACTCTTAGCATGAAGAGGGTATGCAGTGCAAACGAGACAATAATTTAATAATAACGCCACATTACGGAAAGCATGCACAAATCCATGCGAACATGTAAGTGTTGCAAGAATCGTTTATACTTGTACATCAAACTTTAAAATCTTTGTACGCTGCATACTTGTATCAAAATTAAGCTCAATTAACGCAAGAAAGGTTTGAAGTTAGCATATGAAAATGCAGAACGAAATGCCAGAGAAAACAAGTTTTAAACTATTAGCAACAGAAACTAAATTTACAGCGGATTCTTCTCCAATTCAACGCGCTACGTTAAATGAAGTTAGTCGACAAGATATTCAAAAGAAGGTGTTGATTCTGTTGGGAAAAAGTGCAAGGGCTGCAAGGCCATTGAAGGAATGAACTACATATTAACAGCATACATATTCTTATACATATATACACATTATATACATGAAACCCAACACCCGAATCTATTTATCAGACTCTTCTTTCCTAAGTACATGTGCTAAGTAATTCCTAGCTAAGAATTATGGTCAAGCTATGTAACAAACAAACAAACAAAAAATAACACAAAATAATAAAAAACGCATGAAAACACAAATTGTTCATATCTGATTTTGGAATCAAGTTTTTTTTTTCGTGGTATTGATAACAAGGTAAGGAAAGGTTTTCAAACAGGTGCAGCTAAGACTTTATCTGTAAATGGTGCCGAAGCAGTAGTTCCGTTGACGGGAGGTATGGGGATGGCGGTTGTCACAAGCGGGAGAGTGTCTTCAGTTGCATCGAACTCGCCGAACCCGTGTGGCCCCAATAATGGTTTACGATTCAAAGGTAAATTGTCTCCGTTTTCCTCACTGTTATCATCATTGAAACTAGCAGGCGCGTTCGATTTGCCCAGCATTATGGTAGGAGCTTTGTTTGCGCCGCTACCTCCTATCCAATCGTACATCGAAGGGTTATTATTACCGGAACTGCTGACGATGCTGAATACACGATTGTTATTATTTTCTCCAGGAAAATTTATCGTGATATCACTACCGTTAGCAACCAACACCAACACGGGAGAGCAATGGCCAATTTGTATCTGAAAGAATTAATTGAAGAAGGTAAGTACGAAATTTCAGTTATCCATTCTATTACGCGTATTATCTTACCAAACCACAACAGTAGCACATTATAAAATAAGACAGAAAATTTAGTCGCCAATAAATCATTTTATAAGCGATTTTATTTTTCACTTTCGTTTTGGAGAACACAACCTAGCAAAGTTTTCCGATTCTAAATCTAAATGAAAACTATACCGATGCTATCTCTGAAAGGGTAGGCCTGATACTGGGGGAAAGATTTAAAATTGCCAGCGATAAAGATACCATTGCAAGGTAAAGATTTATCTGCCTTGCAATAGAAATGCCGCTGCAGCGGAAGGTATGCAAACTGGCAAAGTAAACAAAAGTAATATGCAAATGCATAGTAACGCTAGTGGAACACGTGATACGTGGCCTCGACAATAATACGGTTGGTGTGTGCGTTAGAAGGAAGAAAGTGCCATTGTTACTCATTCCTATGAGAATAATATAAAGGAATAAGGCCTTCCTTTTGGATTGAATTGCCTCCTTAGTGAGCTTGAAGAATATATAAGTTATAAAACTTATAACAAAATTGTGACTTGTGAATTGTGAAACAAAAACTAGGTTTAAAGCTAGAAACAAAACAAACGATTATATATAAATTAAATCAATAGCCGAAATGATTTAACACAAATTCTTAGTTTTTGAACGAAGAAATCAACTGAATAGCGGGACAATTAAGAATTATTTAATTTAATTTGTATTTGTTTGTATTTCTAAATAAAGTGAAACAGGTGAATGAAGCATTTGTACGTACCTACAGCATCGTTGGTGGTAGTCGAGGGAAGTCTTCGCATGAGTAGAGCTTAATGATTTTACGTTTAATGATAAGGTGTTGTGTGAATATGCATCGCCTTTTGACCTTGACAGTAAACAATACGCGTGTGATGTCACTTCCCAGTCTTTATTATTGGTTCAAATTCAACAAAACTTCTAGTAACATACAACATCACCTCTTTTTGCTCTTCCTTAAACACGCAACGACGTAGTTATTGTTTTTGATAGTCGATTTATCGTATGGGTAGGTGGTCTTCGAATGGGATTCGAACGTAGTAGGCGATATCAGTTTTCGAGCTTTATCGTGGGGTAAATTCTGCTTAGTGTGTTGTTTTTTATTTATTTTAAAAATCGTTAGCCAGTTTAGATTCCGTTTTCATTGCTCTCAATTATTATTCTTACACGGCACATCGATTAGCTCTCACTTCGTAAGAAAAGCATAATATCTGATATTTGAATAATTTTATTCAGTATTGGTGGTCTGCCTAAAACTATTAAATGCCTGATTTCACAGATGATTTGTGATTGATTTTGTTACTCGCGTTATAGTCCTTCCTCTATAGGGCTAATTATTGATTAATATACTTTATAGGTATTGTTGCTATATCCCCCATTTAAGTGTTTAGCAACAATAACATTATCAAGTGTGATTTGTTGATAAAAGCGTTGTGGTTATACCACGCTCAAAGTATTAAATATTTCATAGCATTTATCCGCAGTATTGTAACCGGTAGTTAAATGTTAATCCCGTAGGGCAGTGCACTAAGTTGTATCGAAGGCGCCGATTTTCCCAAAAACATTGAAAGTATGTTGCTGGATCGTTACTGTTGGGAAAGTTTCCCTGTCCTGGGCACAAGTAACTACACTCACCGAAAGTGGAACCGGTAATAAAGGCAAAGCTGGCTCTGGTTGGACACTTGTACATGATGGCTTGTCCAGTGCCGTCACACAAACCATAAAAGCGCTGAGATTGGCCATATCGAACATGCCCAACGAATCCTGTCGTGCATTGCACATTCACGCACCTTGAAAAAACATTCTCCAACGCACATAACTCCAAGGCTGCATTGAATACGTATCCAGTTGGACAGGAATAAATAGATGAGCTCTGACCCACGTTGGTGCATCCGTGGTAGATACGACAGTTTGAAGCATCTGTTTTTGATGAAACAATAAGTTAAAGCAGATTGAATGACGAAGCAGGTCCATTTCGTTGTAGGTGTCTTTTGGCATTGTGGCTAAAATTGTGTCTTAAAAATAATTCAATTTAGTTATTTACCTGGAAGGGTTCCAACGGCTGAGCATGTTACTGGCGCGTTTTGAGAGGCTTCATTGCAAACATTCGGAATTGGGACAGTGGAACAATAGTCAGATGTTGTTCCGTAATTACAATATGGTTGATCATTCGGACAAGTAATCATCTTCTCTTGTCCACTTTCGGCACCCAGGCAAACGCGTAAAGTGTTGCAAGTATCGCATACTAGCTGCTTGACACCATCACACATACCAGTAATTGATGGTTGCCGTTGTAGGCCGTGGGGCGTCGTGTCTAGCAGAGTGCCGAATGTTCCTAGACTCAGGTTATCCGTGGAGTTAAGCGACTCAGTTAATTCTTGGGCCGCAACAGTTTGTAACAAACTCACCAGGATGGTAATGAAAACCGTTCTAAACAACATTTTGCTAAGGACTAAATGTATTTGATAACGATACCATGTTTTATAAAATGCCGTTGTCGTTGGTCTTATTTGTAAATAGCATTTCTTAATCTTGTTTTCCGCTGAGATACGTATGATGCTTATCATCGTGGCAGGGAGAAGACTGTTCAGCTCCATTGAGATAATTGTGTTGAAATGATTGCAATCGCATTGAGAAATAGTAGATGTTTAATTTTAGAATTTCTTCCCATTCGTTAAATCTTTTAGAAACTATTATTTTACGTACAAAAAGAATGGTACCTTAGACTTTTGCTTACAATTAAGACAAAATAGATTTTTTAAATTTTTTTTTATTAATAAACATAAATACAATATTACACTGGCTAAAGTACAACCGCTTGACGATCTTGGCCTGCTGCAACAAACCCCTTAAACGTTCACGGTCCCGCACCGTCGTGCGCCAATCCGTTATCCCGGACTTGATGGCGGGTACCTCTACGCCATCTTCCCACCTCAACTTGGGTCTACCACGCCTCCTCTGAACATGTGGATGAACTAAGAGGACGGGCTGGGTCGTCCGGGTCCATGCGTATATCATGGCCCGGACCGGAACCGGGCGAACTTAATCTGCTGTACAACAGTAAGGTCGTTGTGCAGCTCGTACAGCTCGTCGTTGTATTGGCTCTTCCATTGTTCCTCCTCACGTTTGGGGCCAACAATCATCCAGAGCATCTTCCTCTCGAATGAGGCTAGAAGGGTCAGATTTGGGCGGAGTCCATGTCTCACAGGCATACGTGAGTACTGGAATCATGTAGGTACGATCTATATAGTCCCAGTTTCGTCCGTCTCGACAGGTTTTGTGAGGTGAAATGCTTCCTCAGGCTATAGAATGACCGGCTGGCCGCCAACATCCCTGCGCGCAGCTCGGCTTCTATGCTGTTGTAGGTGCTGACTTTTGACTCGAGATAGATGAAATTTGGGACGACTTCGAAAGTGCGTTCACCTAACCGTACGTCACCCCTACGTAAATTGGTATTAGTTAGTTGGGTCGCTGGACCATCATTTTGGTCTTCGCCTCGTTAATCTACAATCCGAGGCAGGCTTCTGCCACATAGGAGAGTCGCAGGCCAAAGATGTCTATGTCATCAGCGTATGCAAAGACCTGGATTGACTTATAGAAGATGGTTCCCGAATATTTCACCTCCGAGTCGCGGATGGCCCTCTCTAGCACCGAGTTTAAGAAGATAAATGCAAGTCCATTCCCATTGGGACAGACCTATGGAGGCAGCAAAAGGCCCTAATTTTTGATAGCCTGTTTTGCAAAGGAGCTTAGCATAGTAGTTATTTTCCCATCTGCGTCCACATCTCTCCAGGCCTTGTAGGCATGCGAAGCAACTATTTTTGATAAATTATTCTCAGAATTCTACAAATCCTATTAGTAAGATTGGAAAATTGTACCTTTCTTTATTGTAGAAAGTATCCCAAAACTAGTTTTCTGTACAAGTTAGCAGTAATATTTCTTTTTGGCTCTATCATCTGGGCTTTGAGTGACTAAAGTATTTTTTTATGTAATCAAACTTCTTATTCTTCTTGGGTTTCACGCTAACCACTCTCTGGAACCATATATATTTCCCTAAAAGCTCGAATTGAGAGGGTCGAAAAACATTTTACGCGGGTTGCATTTAGGCTTTTGTTTAGCCAAGCAACTGTTTCTTTTCTCCGCCTAGCTCAATTTGATGTCAAGTCTTGACCTACCCTGCGTTGACACTTCCTCCCCATGAACGCACAATGGTAGCGACGATCCATAGTTTTAATCACCTCGGTAACTTGTTTGAGTTCTCCATGTCTTCTTCCTCGTTTCATGCTCGTCTATCTACTTCAAAAGTTTTTAATATTTTGTTTCCTGTTTATTGTGTATTTATTAAATTCTCTATAGTATTGTTTTTTTTTCTTATTTTTGCATGTTCCTTCATTCCTTTTGTTTTGTCCTTTATTTCATAGTTATTTATTTGTTTGCAGATGTAGCCGAATTTTTCGATTTAGTGTTTTGGGAACAGGTTAGGGTTAGTATTTAGTTTTTGCTGCAGACCATAGGAGGCAAACAATTACTTAAGTAAATGTAATCAATAACAACAATCCTTTTAGGCTTAAGGCTTACCCAAGCATAGCATAGCCGAGCTATAGCAGGATAGTCAATCCAAATCCAGGCAGTCCGAAATGGATTCGATACAACGTTTGGCCTTATGACAGACTCGTCCCGTTATCACTAAATCACCAAACCGTCCTTCGATGATAAATTAAGTAGGGACAGTCATGTTTTACAGCCTTACTATCGAAAGTAACGGTCAGGCCGTATAGCTAAAAATAGGGACAGTCATATACTTAAATTAACATTGTATGCCTTGTTTTGGGTTATTTTAATTTGGTTTTATTTTCACATAATTCATTTAGCGAACCAAACCAAACAAAGAAACAACTTCATTTATTTCATCGGGGACCTCTTAATAAGGAATGGATTCCACTGAAACGTCCGAGTGCACCCGGGATAAAGTGCCTTTCCATAACTTGGAGAACGAAATGTCTCACAGTCAATATGGATTGTAGCGTCACAACGATGAACTCCATAAATGAATCGTAAAACACTTAGCTTTAAGAAATACAGCCTGGCCGTTGCTTCGGAAATAACAAAGAGAGAAAAGATTAAGCTTTTAACCGTTCCAGGTCACGAATAAAAACTGCTAGGATAAAAGTATTTTGTACTAGGGTATGTATTTTTCTAAGTGTTTTCTGGTTCAAAAATATGATAATGTTATTGAAACAAAAGGATATGGGAGTCAAATTTACAGTATGTTGTAAACTATAACAATATTCGGATATATTAGCGAAGGTCATTTGATATTGAAAGATACATCCATTAAATAAATGAAAACAATCTTTTCATAATGCTCATAGTTACTATGAGTGCTCATTGTCTCGTACAGTAACGTAAAGTTTGATTGTACACGGTGCCTGTCGGACAATCTAGCTCGTTATAAACTAAACGTCCATTAGAAATGTAGCATTGGTAGTAAGAGCTAGGATTGTTGCTATTTGGATAATTTCCCTGTCCTGAACAAGTATACACACATTCACCGAAACGTGTCGAAGAAGAGAAGAAAGTAAAAACAGCACCGTTTGGGCATCGCAATACCTGGGTGGGTATATTAACGCCATCACACACGACGTAATACACTCTGCTCGTGCCGTAAAGAACGTAACTGGGAATTCCTACAGGACAGGATACAGTAACACAATTTGCTGCTGAAACTTGACGAATACATGATGAGGTAACGATATTAAAAACGTATCCCGGAGGGCACGTGTACACCGTTGACGACTCGCTCGTGGCTAAACACACATGATAGTTCTGACAGTTGTTAGGATCTGCAGAACAAAATACACATAAATATATATTAAATACAAGTAACTTCACTTTTGATATTACCTGGAAATACTCCTTCAGCGGAGCAGGTGAAGGACGTGCTTTCCGTTGATTGAACACAAGCTTCTGATGGTGTCGGCCCACAACGGTCAGAAGCGGTACCTTCGATACAAAATAATCCCGTGCCACAAGTAAAGGTCATTGGAATTTCCTCTGCACCAAAGCAAGGCCTACGCGATGTACAAGAATCACAAATGTAAGTTTTAGTTCCATCACATTCTTTTTTGACGAACGCTCTTGTATTGAGAGTTATGGTAGTGGTATTTTTCGAATGACAAAACGTCGCACTAGCAAGTAGTGCAATTGCAATGAGAAATAGTAAAGTATAGGGCTGCATTCTGAGCTTTCTTCGTATCAACTCTCTCCAACTGTCTTTTAAATAACTCAGGTTGTTGGAAAGAAAACAAACAGGTTAGATCGGTATACTCATGTGTGCAGAAGATCAATGGAGATAGTTTCTAAGTATACGACAGACATCTCAAACAAAACAATGATAACGAGGTTCGTTTTATCCACCATACATCATAATTCATAATGATAAACACACCCTACTAAAGTTTGTTGATTCTGTGTAAGTTAGTATTCATGTAGGTCACATGTGGGTCTCATTCTCGTGGATGGTTCAAACAACCCTTATAGGGTCAAGGCTTGCCAAAATATTTCGGCAACATCCCGAGTAGGATTCGATACCAATTTGTGTCTTATGACAGGCCTACTCCGTTACCACTAGATCGCCGAACCGCCGATGCTGTCATTAGTGGTATATCATTTGCCAATGTCGCGGTTTATACATGAAATTAAAAAATGTGTTCGTATCGCTGTGTCGCTGTAAAATCGCTCAACATATATAATTATTTGATGTGTCCATTGTTTTGATATGATGTTGAAAACAAATTTGTTTTAAAAATAATTCATTAAGTTACATTGATTAGATTCATTTACACTGTTATTCCTAAATATATGAAAGATCAAACCAAAAATTGTCATAACAATATGACTAAGTCGAACAACACATCCGCTCGAAGTAAATTTGAGGTGTTTTTGGTTTGAATTGAAATAATACTAAATTAATAACAAAGTGTATGCTTGCATGTATGTATGTGTATGTAAACTGTTGTCCAGCTGTATTTGTTCTCCGACTAAGGAAAAGATTACGATGCAACATAATTTAGGGTTGTGGGAGCTGTAGTTAGGATTCTAGGAATATGCTGTGTTGTTGTGATGGCGTTTCAATTAAGTTATACAAATAAAACATAAATATTTGATGTAAACTTAAGCTGGTGCAAGCAAGATAGGTTGGAAGGCATAATCATCTGCAGCTATGAAGAACAGTACTAATCCTGTTTTACTGAATTAAATGAAATGGTAAACTAAGTTGTGCCTGCTGAATCTTAGCCTATCATTTATGTTGCACTCCAAACTGTTTGAACTCAGCTGGTGTGATGTTTAACGTCGGGGGAAAAACGAAAATAAAAAAAAATCAGCACAGCATAGAGTAAAAATAATTCACAACAAAAAGGAATTTTGCAGTTAATAATAAATGAAAAAGCAAGTAAAAGAGGTATATTGCTTTTACATCATCTAACTTATTAATTTCCAAAGAGTTCTTTACCACCCAGTACACAATAGAATACTTCATGTGGATTACAAAATAAAACTTCTTCTTCATGCTGGTCCATTTTAGCTTATTCGACTTAAAAGTACCCCTTAGTTGGATAGTACGTCTCTACTTACGTGAGATCCTGATGGTATTTGAACCCCTATCCTATCAGATATGAAGACCGACCAGAATCCTACCAGAATTTCCTTCACTTTTGTTCAAGCGAAACAAACTTACATCATTTTTCGCAGTAGCAGAAAGCAAGATTTCAAAACTTTGGATTCAAGACATCAGGTAATGGTAGGAGGCCTACGCCATTACCACTCGGTCACCGGACTGCCCTAAAGATAGAGGATATAAGTTAAAAATGTACTTTAACTGACTAAAATAATAGTTTTGATGAATCAAACTAACAAAATTAATTCAGAAAATATTTTCTTAACTCGTATAAGACGTTGGTTAAGTTAATTTGGCTGTTGATCCGGCTTCCGGAAGAGTATGATGATGGATATTGTAGAGTGTAGTGTTTAGAGTTTAAATTACTCTGCGCAAAATATTGTGCAAAATAGTAAAGGAGCAAACAATGCGCGGTACGATTAAAGGTATCAGGCTGTTTCACTTGGATATAGGTTTCATGCTTTTTTTGTGAATCGTTCTATCTTCTTTCATTGGAGATATGACTTGCAAGATGTGAAGGTTGTTTTGGTGTATTTAGGCGGACAGCAATCGTTATACATACATAGCTATTTTTTATGATCTGATAAGATCATGCAAATAAAATAAAAAAAAACCAGATAAAGTTTTTCGTATAATATTAGTTTCTTAGTGCAAGATGTGAATGGTACGTTTATCGCATAACGCGAATTCTACTGAAAAAAGTTGTGTAGAATTAGCATTTTGGAGATATCTTATCTTTGAGATACAATAAAATTTTCTGATTTTTTGTCGTGGAATAAACAGAGGAGAGTATAAAATAAATTAAGGAGATTGAGTAAGCGCTCATTACGTTCACAACAGTTTAGTGAAGATGGTGGTCATGATACGTTCAGTGGTTTTGCTACTTTTGATATCTGCAGCTTACGGCGAGGTATGATTGAAGTGTAGGAACAGGGAAGGAATTGTGTAGACTAAGTTTAACGAGATTATTATTTTCAGGAGCAAAATGCACTTCGTAAACTTGTTTCAAAGCGGGGACCTTTCGCTATGAGTCGTGCGATTTCATCTTGTGCTGCTGGACGTCGTCTAGACTGTGAAGATTGCACTACAGTAAAAGTTTGTAGTTATGATCAGACTGTTCTTGCATCATATCGCTGTCAAGACGTAGATCAGTCTAAACCTTATTGCACAGGTGAAGGAATTTGCTCTGAAACGGCCGACACCAATTTCGTATGTGGCAAATCGGATGATTTATGTCCGATGAGTGCCCCTGGATTTTATCCAGGTAAGTTGAATGTTACAGCTGCGTATTTCGATATTTAGCTAATTGTCGGCTTTTATAGATCCTACCAACTGTACTCGTTATTTGTATTGCGATGCTGAGATGTTAAGCTATGAGCAAAGCTGCGTAGCCAACAATGTTTACAACCAGACCTCTGCTTCGTGCTTCTTGAAGCGTCGCTCAACTGATTGCTTCCAAGTGGATTGCAAAAACTCGCGAAACAAGGATAAGTGGTTCGTATACACACCTTCTCCGCAGCTATATTTTCTTTGTTCAGCAAATGGAGCGATAATGTTTAAATGCCCTCGTGAAAATGACGTATTCGATTTGGAACTGAAACGATGCGAGTTCGCTTGCCGAGAAGCGGGACGATTCGCTCATCCAAACCCGGCTATGTACTATGAATGTGCATACATTAGTTCTAGCAAGGTAAGATATTTGAGATTATATTATTTACGGAAATCATCTCTATTTGACGTACATTTTTGCAGATTGAAAAGTTTGAACAGGCATGCCCTCCATTGCTGCAGTTTGATGCTAATGAACGAAAATGTGTTTCAATTGTTCAAGAATAGCTGTTTTGAACGAAATTGTCGCATGAGTTTACAAACTATTTGAACGTGTCAAAGCTGAAGATTAGTTGAGGAACATAATAAAAGTGAAAGAGCAGATTGTATGTGATGTTTTTGCATTTAATTCTTAATTCTAAACACTGCTTCCCGTGTTCTATCTCTGACACGTGCTGTCGCGGTCAGCGCCAAGGGCAAGCAGTTCAATCCTATTGACTTCGTGTTTCAGTCGGCTGTAGCCAGACACTTAAGTATCCGTCCTATGATGTCGAGGTGATCCACGAAGCCTAGCAAAAGAATCGAGTAATAATCGTGCTTCTGTTGTCGAAATCAAGTTCCAGAGCGATGATAAACAGCAGCCAGAAGATTCCGTCTCTTTGCCTCATTTCCCATTAAGATTCGAAAGGTTCTGATAACATTATCAACAGATACTCCGTGCACCCCACACCGTTCATCCTCAACAGCAGTAGCAGATTTGCAGGGAATCCGCACTGCGGCATGATGTTGTTCAGTTCGGTACATGATATTGTAAGCTGCGTTGAACAGCAAATGCAGAGGGATCCCCGGAACTTCTGGAGGATCTGTCGGATAATCATGTCTGGTCGGTTGTTGACATCAATAAAGCAAATCTAGCTGGATAGCTTCTGACGAAATCTGTTGAAAAGGGTGCGAATTTCCTGAAGGGTATTTGGGACAGGATCAATCTGATGTCTTAGAAGTTAGAACAGTTCGGCATGTTGTCCATTTTGTAAACTAGTTGAATAACATCAAGTTTCCAGACATTCAATATTTTCTCCTGGTCACAAATCCTTAGAATCAGCAGATACGAGGGCTGACAATAAAGTAAGGTCTCCAACGCTGCAACTTCGCCGGATCACGCGCTAGGCGAAATCTGGCAACACCGCCGTGTTCCTTGGTTCCCCCACTACCACTTTGCTGCTGGGTGAGGCTTCCCCGACCGCTCA
>KB671645.1:48028-135201 GCA_000349105.1 Anopheles epiroticus
AACACCGTAATACCCCTGTAGTTGTTGCAGTCCAACTTATCTCCCTTCTTGTATATGGGATGGATGATGCCGAGATTCCAGTCACAAGGCATCGATTCGCCATTCCATACCTCAGTCACAATTTGATGAATTTCATGTTCTAATCTTGCACCCCCGTTTTTGACCAGTTCAGCTGTGATTCCGTCGGTTCCGGGTGCTTAATTGTTGTTCAACCGACGGATAGCTTTTTGCGTTTCTTCGATACTAGGTGGAACTAGCACGGTATCATCAGCTAGTGGAGCCTAGATGTATATACTAAGTCGAAGAAATATTAAAGCACAAAGCTACCTGAGCGTAAGCCTTGACCCTAAAAGGGTTGTATAGAATGTGAAAAGCGGTTGTAGCGCCCGATAAATAAGTGAAATGGTTTAGGTGCCCATAGAAGCTAAATATTTGGAAAAAAAAGTACCGGAGTTCTTTGGAAGTGTTTTTCTTAGATAAGCCTGTCGCGTTTTTTGTGCAAAGTAGGGTGAGTAACTTGTTCAACACAAATGATCTCGGGAGGTTTTTATAATTGATCTCTCCACGTGTTTTGTTGAAGCATTGATTTCATGGTACACCTGGAGCCCTGCTATCATTATAATGCTGCCTTGGATTAGGACTAATAATTGAACACGAGGCACATATATATAGTAGTATTGGTTCCTTTCTCAGAACGGCTCCTTTCACGGATCGACCTGACCCGTTCAGTGCAGCAAGATCGGTGGGTTGGTAAAATTATAATATTGTGATAACACCCTTTCTTGTAACATGTCACGTGTATGTGGTATCAGCATTAGTAATCTGAACTCCTCATTATTTGTTTGTATGAATTAAATGCAAATGAATTTTTAAATGTATTGCTAACTTTTTTTTCGAGTAATAGGGCCTTCAAATCTGTAAAGCAAGACTAACTGAACTGTAAGCACGCAGCGATAAAATAAAAAAAATCTGAATATGAGGAATTAGAAAAACGCATAAGTGATCGCTATAAAATAACGTACTTTTTAAATTATAAAGCATTAATTCCGTTGTAGTCCAAATTCATAAAAATGTACAAAACATAAAACATAGATGTTTACGATGATATATGTTAATCTCGACAGAATTGAAGAGATGTTCACTAAACAGTGATGTGAACAGTGATTTCGTAAAGCTCGTCCTAATGCGTTCAATGCGAAGGTGAAAGCTGGCGAATATAGTCCTATTAGGTCCTTATAACCGGGCCGGCTCGGTGGTCTAGTGGTAATGGTGTCGAGCTGTCAAAAGGACCGTCGTCGGTTCGAGCCCCGTACGCAGGATTTACTATCCTGCTGTGGGTATACTAAATCACAACCCCCCATACGCAGGATTAACAATCTTGATATGGATGGGTAAACTCAGCCACAGAAAGAGCCAAAAGCACATTGGTGCTTTGTTTAGGCCTTGACCCTGCTGGGTTGTTGTGCCACAGAAGAAAAAGATCCTTATTACCGGTCAGTAGAGCAGGGGAATCAATTCTATATGATTTATAGAATTAATAGCGCAGATTGAGGTGACGAAACAGCACATCAGTATGGAACGGACTACAGAGCAGTATGTGGCTTCGATGCACAAAGGGCCTAAAATCTCTTGATATACTCTACATATGATGCTCAGCAGTTGATTTGTCTTGGTATTGACGCACTCCTTCCCAAAATAAAAGCTTCGTATCAAGCAGAACACCTAGATCGCGGATGTAGGACTTGTGAATCTTGCTGTTGAGTGCTTAACAAAACTGAAGTGGAAGTAGTCATGTGGCAAACGTAATAAATGTACACTTCTCCGCGCATAGTTGCATCCGTTTTTCTGTGAATCAACCACCAAGGTCGGTAAGTGAAGGTTTCGAACCGCTGACAGCCGTTAAAAAAATGGTGCCAAAAATTGCCTTAAACAGAAACGTTCCCAAAAGTATTGAGGCAGTTTAGGTGATAATGAATGAGCATTTTATCTTATCAGTTGCTGTAAACGCATAATGTGCTCATCACCTTCAATTTAGACCACAACGTTGGTATAAAACGGTGCACTGCTCTTTTGCCAAGTTCAATTTGGTGAAGTTCATGAACTATGTGGTCTAAAGGAATAATTTTGTTTTGCATTGTTTTATGCATCAGAGAGGTGAGTCATGAAAAATACACAATAACATAATTGTAATATCATAACTATCAATGTTTTAAAGGCTATTACCTTGAGTACGGGGATTGTATCTCGGCCGCGCAATTCTAGTGAAAAATGTGAGCCTGGAAAACGACAAGACTGTGCTGATTGTCGCACGGTGAACATTTGTAGCTATGACCAAACCATTCTCACGAGTTACAAATGTCAAGATGTGGAACCAGATAAACCTTATTGTACCGGAAGCGGCATCTGTTCTTCTGAGAATGATTCAGAAAACTTGTGTAGTGCGGCAAATGATCTGTGTCCCTCAACAAAGGCTGGGTTTTATCCAGGTTTGTTCAGCGAATAGGAAGTATGTTCGATTATTTAATAACTATTTTTAACTTTCCTATTATTAGATCCATCTAACTGTACTCAGTACATTTACTGTGATGCGAAACAAGTTGCCACCCATGTGAGTTGTCTTGCGGCAAATAATGCCTATAACCATTCATCTTCTTCGTGTTTCCTCCGGAAAGTGCCAGACGATTGCTACCAAGTGAATTGTGATTTATTGCACAATCGTAATAAATGGTTTGTGTACAAGCCGTTTCCTCAACTTTACTTCTTTTGCACAAACAGTGGTTCAGCAGTGATGTTCGAATGTCCTCTCGAGTCCGATGTCTATGATTTGAGATTGCAAAGGTGCAAGTTTGAATGTCGGGACAGTGGTCGTTTTCCGTACCCGGGAGATAACAAAAAATACTACGAATGTGTGTACGTGACACCCTTTAATGTGAGTGTGCTCTCGCTGATATATTTTTTTTTATCGTTACTCATCTGAAAAATTGTTTCAGTTGGAATTGTTCGAACAGCGGTGTCCATTGCAGCTTACGTATGACGAGGAGAAAAGGATCTGTAAAGCATAGATACGGGTACATGTTTATGAAACTGTATAACATAAATTATCTCAAATAAAATGCGATAAAATCCTTCAATTCAAGCAATTTCTACAAGCTGCAATGCTACAGTAGGAATAAGCTCATATAACTTTAAAAATCAGTTTTGGCTCAACATCAGTGCGACTGCAGCGGGAACATATGATTATAACAAATTATAGTAATGAATATCTTGTCATTAAAGTCTTAAGAATATAAGTATTCGTTAACTAGATGTCCTTTTATTGTGTTTATAAGTCGGTTATTTGTATTTTGGAAAACTCAACCTAAGACTACAATCAGTTGTATTCGATTGTGTCCATATTGAGTGCAAGTGCATACAGGAGCATAATTTCTAAAGCCATTTCGAAGAGAACTGCAACGCATTGCGCATTAGAACCCTCAAAATTGATTCGTGATTCGATTCGTAGAACTCTCAAAATTGATTTGTTTACTAAGCAGATTGTAGAGTGTTTACCGATCGATTCCGGGAATAACAGAGTGTGTATCAGATCTTTCGTTACGTATTTGTTTTGGGCAGGCGACAGAAGACCGAGGGTTTCAGATTAACGAGGCAAAGATCAAACTAATGGTGACACCACCAGAGGCCCTACTCATAAGTGCCGATTTACGTAGGGGTGACGTACGGATAGCTGAACGCACTTTCGAAGTCCTCCCAAGGATGCTGCACTGCACGATAGGATGCTGGTGACCAGCCGGTCATTCTATAGCCTGAGGAAGCATTTCACCTCACAAAACATGTCGCGACGGACGAAGCCGGGACTATATCGTACCTATAAAGTTCCAGTACTCACGTATGCCTCTGAGACATGGACTCTGTCCAAATCTGACGAAACCCTCTAAGCCGCGTTCGAGAGGAAGATGCTCAGGAGGATTGTTGGCCCCATACGTGAAGAGGGACAACGGAGGAGCCGATACATCGACGAGCTCTACGACCTTACTGTTGTGTAGTGGATTAAACTCGATCGGTTTTGATGGGCTGGCCATGTATTACGCATGGACCCGGACGAACCAACCCGTAAAGTCCTCTTAGGCCGGGCCGTCAACATGTACAAAGAAAGTGTGGTAGGCCCAAGCTGAGGTGGGAAGATGGCGTTGAGGCGTCCGCCATAAAGGCCGGGATAACGGATTGAAAGACGACAGCGCGAGACCGTTAGCGGTTTCGGAGTCTGATGCAAGACCACGAAGCGGTTTTAGCGCCCGAAAAATAAGTAAGTAAGTAAGTAAGTATTTGTAACTTCAACATAAAATCGCAAAGGGTTCGACCTAGCGCGTTGATTTGATGATCAAGTGACCGCATGGAATCATTTTTTTTAATGTAGAAATAGTACTGCCTTAAAGTTGCAAAGCATGTATTGCTGATACAACAGCAACTAATTTCCGAGATAGAAAATTTCTAACCGATGTTTTCGGTTGGACACACCGAAACAATGGTAAAGAGTGTCGTTGATGTATTGAAGAGACACACTAGACGTACGTTAACCGTTTGTCGTGTACTATAGAAATAAATTCACTGTCTGCTGTAAGCTTTATTTATACTTTAACTCGGTGGTTTACAAAGTTCTGAAAAGATGTGTTTTGTTTCCGCGTTCCGTGTTGCACTTGCTTACCAAGCGTTTCTGACTGTTATTGGGTTTTACGGTTGTTGTGTTTTTCTCAAGTGGTGGGCTCTAGTGTTTCTCATCATAAACGCTTTATGAGGTGTTTGGACAAAAGTGTTTCGCTACGCTTCGGGTTATTTTTGCCTTCTTGGTTATAGTTTCTCTTTATAGTTTACACTTTCTATATTGATCTAGTTTTATCGGTTCTGCTGTTACCAGAAATCTGTTACAACCCTAGTTATACTAGGTGGGATGCACTGTCGGGATGGACACGCATCGTCTCGTCGCAGCCTAGGCTCCGTATCAGTGCTTTATCGTATATGATTATGTCGTACGCTTTTGTATGGAATTTAACAGTTTTTGTAGGACATCCGAAATCTTGAATGTGTATTACTCAAGATTTCTTTTTTTAAGAAAAACAACAAAAAAAATATTTTCCGAAAACATACTATTATCGTAGCATTATTTTTAATAATTTAAAACTGCTGTGAATGATTAAAGAAATATTTAATACCATAATTTAAAAAGCACATTTTTTAGAAAATGTGATCACTCTGATCGGATATATGAAAGGCATGAAGTCCATAAAGCATAGATTCACGACCACTGCCCACATGAAATGATGATTGCATACTTTACGGCGCTTGGTTTCGAATGCTGAACCACGTTGTTTTCAGTGGTGTCAAACTTGGACACTCTCAGGACCACATTTATTATTGCACAAATATAGAAAGTAATTTATCAATTTATCAGGAGAGAATGAAAACTATGCAACAGTGTATTGCTTGTATGTTAGTTAAAGAACAACATCAGAGAGTATTTAACGCCAAATTTCTCGGCTTGTCGCTTTAAACTCCCGTCTAACCAGAAAAGGCCGACAACGGTTGTTTATTTTCCCCAATCATTGGCAACAAATGCAGGATGTGTTTTGCAATGATTAAATAGGCAAGAGTAAAACTGTAGAACGTAGCAGGTGTAGAGAAGATGATTTATTTGTCCATTTTATGTAATATGAAATTTGTTCTTATCGAGTTTAATTATTTCAGACTTATTTCACTAAACAAATCGTTATCCATTGCAGTAGCACGATTGCATTAGTAATTATAAGCATGAACAATTATTTTAACCTAATTATAAAATAAATTATAAGCTTTGCCAAATGTGGCTAGTTACGTTCTAGAGAATCTAAATGAAAACGCCATCTCTTGAATGCTTAGCTGTGCAGTTGCTTGTGTCCGACAACGTCGATTATCGTGATGACAGTCGGACGAACTTTTTTTTACAAACTATCAGTCAGTATCAAAATCGACAAGCAGGAGATGATGTTAATGTTTCAAAGTGATGGTTTAACTAAAAAAAAACGTTTATTCAAAAGTGTATTGCAATGCGAGCGAGAGAGCACCAAATATCACGCTAACAACTGATCATGACCAGTATTTGTTTGGATATGAGGATGGCGCTTGCTGCATTGGGTGGTATTCAGCTGCGGTCGCCGTGGTAACTGACGGTGGGCAACCAACCAAATTGGTTGCATACGCCTGGCCCGGATGATGTGGTGGATAGGATTGATTCCAAGGTGTTTCCTGTGTTGCGATAGGTGCTGCTGCTGGAGCTACAGGTGGAGGCAGTTTAGCATAGTTTTCCGCCTGTGTAGCGGTAGGACTTAATTTGATGGAGTTTTCATGCGCCGGCTTGATGTACTCCTCACTCATCATTTTGGTGTACTCCGATGGAAGGAAATCTATGGAGAAATTGTTTAATGCTTAGTCTGTTGCTCAGAAACGTGAAAAGTCAAAAATAGAGATAGAAAGTGGAAACAATGGAAATAAAACAAATTACTTTACCTTGATTGTTTTGGTGGAAGCCCATGTGGTTGGTGGAAAAGTTTTGTCCACCGAAATGACCATGCTGAAAGTGACCAGAGGTAAAAGTTGTGGGATTTTGTGCAACAAACTCATAATTAGCTGCCGCCGCCATTTGGTACGAATCGTTAGACGCCACTCCAGGGTGGTATTGCGACATGGGCAGAGTGCCCAGGCTGCTGAGAGGAGTGGACATTTGGGCTCCTGCGTGCTTGCGAAGTCGAGCGCGGCGATTACTAAACCACACCTGAATGCGTGCCTCGGTTAGGTTGGTGGTAGAGGCCAGCTCTTCACGCGTATACACATCCGGATACTGCGTGCGTGTGAAGGCCTTTTCCAGTGCCTCTAGTTGCTCACTCGTGAAGGTGGTCCTCGATCGACGTTGTTTCCGCTTGAGCAGTATTCCCGGTTCCGACTCGGTGTCACTCGAATCCGATCCGCGTCCTAGTGAATGACGAAACACCATTCATGTCACAACGCCGGCAACGCCGATGTGAATAAAAAGGAAAAGAAAAAGAAGAAAAAATGGGTTTGAATTAGTCACCGTTACGGACGACTGGTGCTTGTTCGGTGGCATAATGTGGCGTGTAATTGAAATCAGTTAAAATTTCACCCCACCAACGACATAATTTTAGAGTTACCAGATGCTGTGCAGATGGAAAAAGAAGCACACTATAAAGTCTCGCAGTTATGACTTTTTGTGACGGTAGAGTTTTTTTTTGTTTATTCAAAAGTATGGCCCAACCGTTTCCTGTACATCGATAGTGGTTTGAAATTACAGAAAGTAACTTTCACACTTTGGAGCAAGCTAAAGAGAATATGGACAACGTCAATACAAAATGTATGGGTAAAGACTGTTAAAAATATGTTTGAATTAACAATAAAGTTACGAGTTGTACGATCTGGTTGATTTTGTATCAAAGACTCAAAATAAATTAAACCATCAAGTTGTTGACTTAATGTTAAGAGAATGCTCATTAACATCCAAAAATATGCAACTTTAACAAAGTACATTAGCTGTAGCTGCATTAAAAACAAAGTTAGACTGTCACTTTTCTTGTGAGATTTAAAGTCATTACCGTTTTGTTCAAAAGCTTCTTAATTTAACTGACAAAAAAATGAGCTCATGAAACAGAACAAATGCTTCATTCGCCGTTCAACTGACCAAACGCACAAGAAAACTGTAAAATGTTCATTACGATTGACGTCGTCCGAAATTGCAATTTGTGTCTAATAAATTGGCCCTGTTGTAAAAATATCGGAATTTTCATTCACGAACGGTGTTGCATGGAAGCGTTGAAAGGATAGATGGAAACGAGCTTTAAGCATCAGTTTGGATTTATGTTTTGCAGCGGCAGCGACCCAGCAGCATCAAAGAAAATCGTAAATATTTTGACACATTTCTGTCAGGGAAGCCTTTTGTGTTTTGCATACGCATTGTAACAAGAAAGGGATTTACTGCATTAGGTTCGAGGCAAAAATCTGGAAAGTTTTATTTTTGATGCGAGTTGAGTGCACAGATATGTTGGAACAATATATTAAAGGATTCCCTTTCTGAACAAAACGAAAAAGTTTACGAACAGCCAAACGGTGCAACGAGTTAAATATTGAACTGTTTGAAAGGTGAGTTTTGGAAAAATGTAAGGAAAGGCCCAGCATAGCTAATAACTTATATTAAAGGGTTGGTGTGCACGACACCAACATTCGACGCCGCGCTTAGTATCAAGGAGATGAACACGAACGATCTGTAAAAAATAACTCCTCGTATGGAGAACAACAGCGGTATCATTAGAGTGTCACAATAATCATGAATCAACTTTAAAGGCTTTCCGAATTTTATGATCCTTTTTGACTCTGATGGCTTTGTTGCAGCCTTCGGCAGCCTTCGGCAGCCTTCGCAATAGTGTGTTCGTTAAAGAGCTATTAAAAGCAGCGGTCATTAGTGCAGTTGGTCAGTTTACAAAACAAAGCAAAATATAAGGCTTTCTGTGTTCAGACATTGAGTCAGGCTGTAGTGCGTTTTGTGAAGCAGATGAAGCCTGCGGAATCGATAGGGAACGATCAGTGACAGACAGAAGGCTCAATGAGCACGTCGAAATCGTCCTTTGAAGAGAGGTTACAGTAAATATGAGAGCGAACTGCCATGTCCACAGAGCAGAAAACATGAAACGAGCGGTAAAACGGAATGGAAAAACTGACTAGACTAGACAGTGTGGCTTTTAGCAAAAAGTGGGTTCTGAAATGCGACGTGTTAAAAGTGTTATTTGTGTTTGCTTTGTTTATCTGTAAAGAATATCTACGTGACTGACTTTCAAGCGAAGTATGTCATGTTTCAAGATGATAATTTTGAAATATTGTGCACATTAATATACACGAAATGTAGTACAAAAATGTTAATGTTGTAAGTTTTGCTTTCAAAATAATCATAAATTGAATTAAAAAGTGGATAAAAAGGTTTTTTATTTTCGGTAGTAGCGGTGATAAAAAGATATTGATAATCAGAAATAATGTTGTTATTACTTAAGTATCACTTTTCTCTAACTGTAAATGATTAAAATAATTTTCATTACTTTAGTACAGTTATTATTAATATTTTGGGTTTTTAATCATTTATCCAGATATTTGTATTGCTTTCAAGATTTAACACTTTATTGACATTTTCTTCGTTTTTTGCTTATTTTGTTTGATATAATATGTTTTATTTTTAATAAACATTACCACTTTATTTTGTTTTTTTTTATGTGTAAACAGTATAGAAATAAAATTATAATTTACTTTTTATTGTTTATACTGTCAGTTATCATATCTTCTATCATGTGTATTTGAATAACACGTCTCATTATTATGATAGAAAAAAGGGCTTTGACAATTTGAATGCATGTAATATTTTTTTGTTTTGCAAAAAATAAACAAAATGTGGATCAAAATGGTTGTTGCACTTTTCCAGAAACATACCACGTACATATCGAAATAAGCTAGGCTACACGAACCCGAACATTTATTTCATGTTTCGCTTTTCTAAAGCATTCGGAACACATCATAAACATTCGAAGTCACTGGGCGCGACTCATAATCGGATATTGAATGTCATTTTTCAGTAATCAGTGCAGCATGTACAGGAAGTTGTGACCAGCAATCGTACGGGACACCACCACCATGCTCAACACCTTCGGTGTCTGATGGTTAGACTTTTTTTTTTCATTCTTTGATATTCTCCTCGAAACATCATCCCTGGCTCGGCGTTTCAGAAGACAGCGAGAATAAGCGTCACTGGGTCTGACGCTTGGAATCCCCTTAATAAATTATTACAAGGCTAAAAGGTTTCGTTTACCAATTTTTCATTCCATTTCGCCGCCGACGGACCGTCTATGGCGAACGGATGAGTTCTCTGCACTTGAGCAGTCCTGGACCTAAGCTTTTGAAACGAAGTACCTTCATTTATTTGGCTGGTCGCGTCGGCTCTCTCTCTGGTTTGTTCGGACATTCCATCGCGTGTAGTACGTGTACAATCGAATAGCAGGTCCGAAGAAAGAGATCGCTTTTGAAGTTCACCGCCCAAGCAATATTGGCTTCGGTATCATGTGACCCATTGTATCGGTTGACACTTAGGTACAATTTTGCGGTATTAGCTGCTGTAAACTCACACTCATTTATTAGTTGGTCCCTTTTTATGAAAGGATTTTACCTCATTTGTTCAGTGTTGGAGGGCACAAATAGGTGTAATATCGGTCGGTATGATCAAGGAAGCGGGTGAGACAAGCCGCGTGAGTGTGAGCGATGTACAAGGGAGAAATAACAAAAGATTAGTGTAGTTTTCACGAGAAAGGCGCTTTGGTATCTGGTGACCTAATTTCCGGAAGACGTTCGATACTGTAGCGATTGCGGAAGTCCAGTGAAACCTTTACAAGTGAGATTTAGAGATGCAAGCATCATGTAAAAGATAGAGCTGTGGTGGGGTAGCAATAATCTAATACTAGAAGCGCCGAATTCTACAAGGTCGAACAGGGTTCGAATTTGCATCTGCTATGTGACTTTTTACTTAGTATGCATAAACTTATTATTATTTTTTAATTAAATTGATTTTCTCCAAGTTTGAGGAAAACTATTTTTATTCGGTAGCAATAGCCAGGCCAAATCGCTAGGCGGAGAAAAACTAATGTTTAAATTTTGAACAAAACATAAAAACTACATTTTAATTGAAGACTTAAACTTATACTCTTAGATTCTTGCTAAACTTTTTAATAATTAAACTAAAATTAAGAACACTAAAACTTTTCTTGCGGTTGCAGCAAATCAAAATTATTCCCGTTGTTTATCTAAAAAGCTCACTGTACAAGTTAGAATTTTAACATTATTGCGTCGATCATCGCCTTTATAATGATCAAAGGATGAATCTGTTGTTTTGCCGACAAAGATGATTTGGCCGCTCTCTAAAATTGATGCCGACTATGTTCAAAGGGGCGAGAAATTAATTCACAGCTTTGTTGAAAGTGTGATCCTGCTGCATCAAAAATAACAAAGCTAGAAAACGGACTACATATCGGGTATAGACATTCGAATCGATAATGAAAAAATCTTGATGCAGGTTAGACCATAGTTCGGTTAATGCGCGAAGTTGCAGCAGGTGCCATGGTGCCCTGTAAGATTAATGGTTCTACGGTTACTCATCAAAACGCTTGATCAAAGGGGCTATTTCTTACACGAATTGTGTAAAGTTCAAACAACAAAACTCTTCATGCTATAAATTTATTCTAAACAGAACTTCACATCTGCATGTCTTGCAGACAAGTAAATTTTTTTTAAGCGTCAATTTAGAACATTAGCAACCTTTCTTAAATGGTCTGGAACTAGTTCTTTCATCAGCTGACAATAAGTTTTGTAGTGTCTATCTTTTTTATTAATGTTAGCTTATTACATCATGTGAGTACAGCTAACAATGTTTTAAATCTGAAGATAAAATATGTTCTCACATTCTGTAAAGATAATGTTACTATTGTAATGTTTGTAATGTAACGTAATATAAAATATATATTTTTAAAGTAACGATTTAATTGTTATCCTATAATTTAAGCATTTCATGATGTACCCCCAGTATTTTATCTCGTTTAAACTTGAATAATCTAACGAAAATCTTTTAATTTTTACAGTATTGTTAAACTATACTTCTTACTTAATTTTTGTACTATTGAAACATTCCTTAAGATTTCACCCTTTAATAACTTTTAGTTCCTCTAGAAACTAACTCTCTTTTCGAGCAGTGACATTGCTTCATTCCTTCCCTTTATTGTGTCAATTTTGAATTTTCACACAAAACCATTGGCTTGTCGTCATACCGTCTCGTATTTCTCCTAAAACATAGATCTAGCATTGCGTGTTGCCGCACATTACGAAGTTAACCACCGAAAGGAATGTGTGGCCATCACAGAAGTTACGGTTGAGGGTGTTACTGCTCCAGTTTTTAAGGTTTTTATCTGTGGAGGTTCCACATCAAAGAGGTTTGCCGCCAAAGGATAGTATTGGTTGAAAAAAAAATGGAAAATGATGTTGTACCACAACCTTTTGATTGTTGTCACCCTTCCCGCCTGGTATAGTGGAAAGGATCCTTAGGAAAAATGACACCCCAACATCGTAGGAGGTAAATGATGAAATGAAAAGGAAGCGAGCCTTTGCCACAAATCATTGAAAGAAGAGCCTAACCCGTGGTGAGTTACTGTTCGGCTGTGTACAGGAATATTAGAAAAAAGGGAAGGCAAGAGAAGTAAAAATTGTTGGTTGCCTTTCTTTGGGCATGAGGCTCGTAGTGTACCTCAATAACCGTTTTGTGGAGTGACACTTTTCGTGTTGTAGTTTTTTTTGTGTATTTGATAAAGGAACAAACAAGGCACAAAAGTCACCGCTATCAATGTTTGGCAGATAATTGCTACTGAAATCGGTAAAGATCAATGATTGAGATGGATTGATTGACTATTCCCACACCACAGAGGGCATCGAAAAGTTAAACGTTATGGATACATTAATCAAACACACTGATATGTTCTACGTAGGGTAAAAGCCTACAAAGCAGGCTGTTCTGTTAATTCACAGCTAAATTTGTGTTATATAAATACTACAAAGATGCATAGCAACCTTCGAGTTTGATAGTGTGTTATCGGGACGAAACAAAATTGAAAATGATTGTAAATAATATTTTGTTTAGTATTTTTTATGACACCAACAGGTGTTCTCAGTTGCATCCTTCAAGTATTTATATGGAATGTGGGTAAACAGTGCAAAAACAATAGTTGCATTTGTTTTCCTTTCCAACTGTGTCATGCAAGGTTAACCTACAGTTAAATGGCCTTTGATACCATTCAGATTCACGAGCAACATTAAACATCCCAGCTGTTTCTTCAAGCTGCAACTGATCCGCAAGTCCACTTCCGGACATCCGGTATGAAGGTGAAACGATTCAGAAGGGGAACCGATTTGTTCTAATGTAAAGCAAGGTCTTCAGGATTGTACTTTGTCTTTGTGTGCCACACAAATGAACAGCAGGAGGAATTGGCAAAAAAAAAAAAAACAATGTTTCTATGCACTGTGGGCACATGCCGCATAAATTTCATGGATATATGCGGCAACTTACATTGTTCTTCACAAACATCATGTTTTCTTCATGTCGGTCAGGACAAACAGAGGAGAGAAATTAGTCAACGAGTGTTTGGATAATATTATACATGAAAGAACATACCGGACAGGGACCGGTTGAAAAGAAGATGCCGTGAGTTAAAGTCATGGAAACAATTACTCAACATTATCTGCATGTGGTTGAGTTTGTATCATAGCAACCAAATGTCCGATGAGAACTGCTCAATATGAAAACAAGAGGGTAAATTTACAAAGAGAGCATTTAAACATACATATTGATACAAAGCTAGCTAGATTATACAGTTTGATAAAAAAGGGTTAACAAACTAGTAAATAAATGAATGCAGAGCATTCAAACCAATATAGAGTATTATCCACTGATTGGTGTCTCAAACAAATTCCAATAAAATATTGGTTTGTAACATGTCTTAAAACGCCATGAATAATGATTAGAAACTTTTTTAATAGTATAACTAATAATTTAAAAACAAAATAATAAAAATAATAATAAAAAATAAAAAATAAAAAAAAACTCTGAGCATATCAAAAATAATGTTTGAAATACTGAATAATTACAATTCGATTCAATATTTGTTAATATCAGTTAGTTGACAAACGAACCATCGAAAGATCATTGAACAACAAACATCCAAAATTTTCACAATTTCGTTACTAATAAGGTACGTTTTCCTCCCTATTGATCATAAAGATACATACATTAGCATGTGTGCAATGAACCGAGCTTTGAATACTAAGCTAAGCTCGACATGTTTTTAACACGTAACGTGCAAAATTGTTTATGCAATGGCAATAGTTATTACGCCATTTGACATTGAGAGTAAAAAACCGGATGGTGAGGAAGGTAAGCGATGAACGAAGCTCGTGCTTAGAATATTGGTGCATGAGTTTCAGCATCTTCTCTCGCATCCAAAGTGCTTCTAAGGGTAGCACTGTGAGGGAAATTAAATGTCACTCAAGGTATACAATGAAACCACTGTAGACTTGTCACTCAAAAGCGCTTTTGAGGGAAAGTGAAAAGGTATGCGTGGTAAATTTGTGGTTGGTTTATTAGAATTCCAAAAGTGTTGAAATAGTTAAGTTTAATAAAACAAAAAATGCAGAAATGCACGTACAATGCAATGTTGTTTTTAACACACAAAACTTTGGTTTTATCCGATAAACATTTTTAACATTCAAAAATCGGAAGGAGTTGAAATTATTCAGGATTTGAAAACTGTAGTTGCTTTCATCTATATAGTTTGCACACTTTAATTTGGTATTAATACACACGTATACATACACACCTAAAGCTAGTTATATATAAATAATCCACACAAACATATGCATTACTTACCCCCAAGTATACCGTGTATGCTGTAATCCTTTCGCCCATCGTCATCTTTCCGCCCTGGCTCTACACCGCCTCCCCTTAGAAGTCGGCTTATTGAAGATACACTGGGTGGATCCGTTACTCCTTCCTGAAAGCAAACCGGTAAAACAGGCAAAATGTTAAAATTTCAACGAAACAAATACACATCCGAACGTAGGTTAGTTCTATTTGATTCTCATTATTCTTGTTTCGGTTTGATGGAATCTTCAAACAGCGCTTGTCGAACCAGCTGTGAGGCGATATTGACATTTTCCCAAATCTTTCACTTTGTTTTACCCAACTGTTCGCTATGGAGCTATCGAATGAAGAATACTTCCAGCTGAAGCCGTAAATTTGTAGGTGCTAAACCCTTTTCACAGCTTATAATTAAATTTTCCCACTTTTGAACATCACTATCATGCTCGGAAGGAAAGGTTTTATCCTTCCTTCAGGGTTTCTTGTTATTCCGGTTTGTTTTCTGTTAGCTTGGCACCATGCTTGTGGTTCAAAGCTGTAGGTTGTATGTTTGTTATTTGCTTTACGAATCATATACCCATTTTACAACCGTTTGATTTACGCGGCTGAAATGAATCGCTCTCTTTCTACCTTAAATAATTAAATCTGTTGATATGTATGATTCCAACATTGGAAGTAATTGTTAAGTCACAAATTTCACACACAGCAACATCTAACTATCTAACAACAACCATATGTTTGTTGGTAAATTTGGCTTAATGTAAAACCATCGAAATATTTGTGTGTCAAATACACTTTAACAAAGAGGTTAAATGATGGTGAATCGATTGATTTTAATTTCTTTAAATAAGAAAAACACCACAATCGCATTAACGAACGGCATCAGATATGTTTATAATTCTATTATACTGACATCTTGGCAAAAGCGAAAGGATGGAAACCCCAAACATTCAAGAAGAAGAAGAATCAAAGGCCGCAGAACTCTGGGGATTTTTTACAATGCCCTCTATTAAAGCAGAACACAAACGCTTCGTTCCTTCTCTTTTATCCTCTCGTCGAGCTCGGAAGTTTGTTAATTAAATGATGACCACGATAACACCTTTAAGATATTCATTCGAGCAGGTAAGAAAGTCAATCATAGATGAAAGGGAAAAAGTGGATTGAAATTTTTGAGGATACACACAAACGATTAGAGGAAGGAGAAGAGTAGAAAGCGAACAAAAGAATGAATTAAATATTGTTTATGACTCGAAATAGCCATTAGAGCAAAGTTTTGAGTTAATATTAAATTTTCAATAATCTTTATTCTATTCAGTAAAGAACTATAGCTATATTGCCATCGTTCTAATAACTTTATTGGTATTGAAACACAAATAAGAGCAGAAATCACTGCTATTTGAGCAGGCAGCTTAAAATTATGGTCCGTTGATACAATCAATTCTTTAATTATTATTAAACATTTTGTATCCCAGTATCCCAGTCAATTAGAAAACGTTATTTTTATGTTCATTTCTGTATAGAGGTTCAGAAGTGTTTACACTTCAACACGTTGCCGTCGTTCGTGCTCTTAATTACAGGTCTTTTGTTGAACCGCACACCTCAGTCAAACACTTGTTAGCAGTTTGTTTGCAGGATTATCAGCACAAAATAGCTGGTTAGAGCAGTGAAAAAGGAAGAATAATTGATTCATTAACTAATAATTGGTGAACAGATGTCTTTGTAGCCTATGTCTCGCTTTATGCTATAAGAATGTTAAGGTTATAAGATGCCCGTCTTTCTCTCTCTAATTTATTTTAGTTCAATGTGTGTAATGATTGTTTTTGTTTCGCCTGTTATTATTTTTCCTTCCAATTGTTTCCTGTTTTTTGTGATACTACATTGTGGCAGCTATAAGTTGACAAGGAGGCATTATCTATGTTTGTGCTTTAGATTTTAGATAACCTAAATATATCTAAGTATGACAATTTTGCTATGAAAGGAAAAAGAAAAAGCTAAAGCAATTTAGTGTTCTGGTAGGCCATGACTCAACAAGGGTTGTTGTGCTACCGAAGAAGAAGAAGTTTAGCCCAAAAACCAAACAATCCAAAATGTTGTTATTGATAGCATAACGCAGTTTAGAACACCTGTGATAGATCGTTATACATGAATAGCCAAGTTCAATATCACAAAATATGTACATCGCAATGAACAAATTCGCTTGACATGTTTTTTAAAACAGATATCCGATGCTTAAAATAGCGATCTAATAAAGTTGTTAATATTGACAATACTATCTCAACGGATTAAGTGATCATAAAGTTCGCTCCATCAAAAAAAAAAAAAATAGCCAATCTTTCAAGCACGTCTGAAAATGCAAAGCACGATTGTCATATTAAATCTCCTCTTATACGCTTGTGAAGGAATGTGTTATGAAGGTTAAGTTCTCATGTCGGATTTATTGTTTTTGTTCTTATTTTTATCGGCGCGTTTTTGTTCTTTGGGTGCGATTCATTTCGTATGAACATGCATCTGCCGAAGGAAGATGCGGATTAGCGAAAGAGTTTGCCCTACATGAATTATACCGCTTAAGACCATTTTTGCCTTTGTAAGCTGTTCGCAAAATTATGAGCGGCGATGAGCACAAACGCTGCACAGTGTTCGAGCAATACTGGATGACTGCTTTTAATAGCACCCGCAAGGCTGTCACCCAATGTAAATAAGTGTTATTTATTTCGCGTCGCTTTTCAATAATTTCTTTGGCATTAGTGACAGAACGGCACGTTATTGGTAGCATTGACGCTTGTGACGGCTTTAACTGCAATTAACTTTGTGCACAACATTCGTTGAGAATAACGCAGGCTAAAATGGTTAAGATAAATAATTGTCAATCAACACAAGATATACTGCTATGTCTCATTGAATTATCTCACTTCTAAGGTTTTGGATTTATCAAAAAAATAATTGTTAAAGATATCCAAACTATGTATAGCAATTTTATTCGATACGTATGTAGACACCGTTTAAAGGGTAATGAGCGTTTTTGTAAAATTGTTTCGAGTTTGTTAATAAATCACAAATTAACAGTGTAATGATCATCTTTATGTTTTGAGGGATTGATATGGACGTAGTAGTGTAAGGAGGCATTTACCTGCCGGTAGCTCAAATCAGGTCCTAGTTGACCAGAATGTCTATTATCGCTGGGGTCGTCCGAGCCGGCCGTCTAGAATGGTAAAAAAGCAGAAAGGGAAAAAGTTCTATTCCATAATCTTATTTTTCCTTCGTTTAATAATTTACTATTTGTTGTCTTGTGTTCCCTTTTTTCTTTCTATTCATTGGGAGTCTTGATGATTCTTTTGGTGTTGCCGACTGAATGAACGGTTCTCTCTCTGCCAACCACACATGGGGTAGAAGCCGCCAGATTGACATGACAGGTTGAAAAAAAAACTTATCACACTCGCTTGGATCAATGAGAACTCACAGAATCAAAAAATCTTTGGACTAATTCATTGAACCAAGCGCAAGAGGAGCTAGCATCCAAAAGCTGGTCCGATGTTGTGTGTTTGACTGCTAGCATGGTCGACATGGTGTCTAGTTGACGTTGCGTGCCTATCAATTCAGGTTGATAGAAAACAAATTTTCTTAATCGGATCATCGCAGTGTAATTTCCTACGTGCACTGTGTGCTCCGCGAAGCAGGTACCGGTAACGGTGTCAGAATCTTTCTTAGAATGATTGTCGGTAGTCGGGAGATTATGAGTTTGATCGGTGATTTGTGATCGCAACCGCTCAATTCCCAGCTGGTCACCCAGAAAAACTGGCCACAGTCGGTTAATTCATCTACAAGCATTGGAACAGCGTAAATTCCGCCACAGAGGTATCAAACATATCCGACAAAACGAAAGGATAGTGTAGATTAAAGATGAAATAGTTCGTTTAGTTCGTTTGGAGAGAAAAAAAAAGAGTTCTACGTATGGCGGTCGAACACACAGCCGATGGGAGTGGAATAAATTAAACTGTTCACAAAGAATCTCATTTGGAATCAATCAAATTCAGCATATCGATTCTATGGTGCGAGCATATCTTAAGTTTTCTTCTCCCACCTTTGTCGGCTGCTGTGCTGCTGATGGGTCCAGCCAATACAGAACACAGAGAGTGCGTCTACGAATATCGGGAGCTGACGAACAATTGGTTATATGTATTTTTAAACTATCCGTGACTAAAGATCAGATACGCTACCGGAATTTCCCTTGGGCGAGAAATGTAACACGCTTCGGCGTTTTACGTGATCCGTCCCTCGCGGGAGATCACTTTAATGGGTCACATTGACTGGAATTGGTGGAGCTTTTCCGAACCCGAGGGTGTGCAAAGAATTTCATTCACGACTTCATACATCTGGACGAATGTTACGTCATGATGAGTCACGGTAGTAGATTGAAGTTTCATTGTCGAAACACTTTTCTCTGGAAAACAAATTATGTTTACTTCAAACAGCCGCCACACGACCTGGTGAGGCTCGGTAAGGCGTACTTGGATCGGTTGAACGGGTGGTTGTGAATGATGTTTGTATCAGGCAAATTGCAATAGGCTGGGTCGAGAGACGGCTGCTTTGCTGGCTGAAATGATGAGCTTTTTTTTGTCAATTTTCAACTCGTCTTACGTCTCATTCTCGCTGACTTGGCAACGCTCTGAGAGCGTTTTCTCACCTTCGCCTTCTGTTCGGCAGCAATGATGATCTTCCATATCATCATTCATCACAATTCGCTGGGTAAAGCTAATATTCCACATGCTGCTCCAATCCGTTCATTGAAGCAAAGAACGAAGTACTGATCAGCCGCCAAAAGGGACTTTCGACTACCGAAAGCGACCCTGAGCGCTATTCATCATTGACGAAAGTCATTAGCGGTATCTGGGATGTAGTAGATTCGGAGCACCCCGGCAAATTAACACTCCAAAATGGTTCCTAATTTTGATGCCCTCCCCGTAGCTTCTTGCGCTGCTGAACGAGCGCTGGTGTAATGACCACCAAGACCTCCAGCCGGCAGCACGGAAGAGATTGATCAACGGAAAGCATCGTTGAACATTTGAGGTTAAGCCACGTTTTCGTGCTTCGTTGTAATTATTCGACTACACTAGCATGGACAACAGCATCGAGAAACGAAATGAGATTTCGAGCATATGTTAAATATTGATGTTAAAATCAACCTGTCTCATTTTGTACTTGAATTTACTTACAATCAGCTAACGGGGTCTTGGAAAAGTTTGAGTAGTTTTAAAACTTATTAATTGAAAACAGTTACGTATATGTATATCAAAAGCGTTCATATATTAGCATGAAAAAATGAACATAGGATAGTTACGCTACATAAACCAACAGACAGAATATTGATGATAAAAACAAAGTATCGGCTAACTATCATTCTAACAAAAGTAGTTGGATTGATCTGTTGACTATATTTTGGGCATTATCACGCGTTTATAGTGTGAGGAGAGAATCGATCGCATCAATTTAATGAGAGCAACATGACTAGACTATTAGCATTATTCTTACTGGAAGTTGAAAAATCATCAACTACGTTAATGGAAATACTGCGGCATTGCGCATGAGGCAATGTGTTCATCACAAGCTGTTGTATCATCAGTGCATTCCTAAAATATTCGTTTTAAAAATAATTGAAATTGTATTTGAAAAGTGATCCTTTCTTTTTTATGCTAAATTGTATATTTTTATTAGTAGTAGTCGATGATGAGTTCGTTACGATTCTTTAGATTGTTCCTATGTTCTAATCAATACAAAAGCTTTGAATGTGTTGGAAAATTTAAATACAACTTACACATAAATCTACTTTGTACACAAAGTAAACACCTTTAATAGTTAGTAATACTCACCTTTATCAACTTTTCACGGATTTCCCAGCTAAAAATTCCAGGATTCATTTTCTTCATATCTTCGATTCTAGCTTCTACTTCCGGTGTCGCTACTTTAGGTTTGGATCCTCCAATTACACCGGGACGAATTGAACCGGTTTCTTGGTAGCGATTTAGTATTTTAGAAACACAACCATGAGAAACGCGCAGTTGGCGTGAAATCACGCATGGTCTCACCCCAGAAGCGGCCATCTCAACGATTTTCAGCCGAATGTGGTTTGGCAACGGACGTCCATTGATAAATACACCTCCCAACTGGTTCACACGGCCTTGACCTGGGAACGAAAATAAAGGTTAAAAATGTGTAACTGTTTTGTTTCATTGGAAAAATTGTACGCGTTTTAAATCAATTCTAAATTGTTTCATCTGTAATCATGTAGCATAGCTCAAATAGTGCGTACATTAAGAATGAAAAATATTCTTTTGATTTATTGGCTTGTTCGTTACGGTTTGTATAGGGCCGAGTATTTATAGAATGGTCCATATGGTCCATAAAGCTTTTCCCAATTCTATTCATTTACGCAGGACCGGTCTGGCAATAGCTGACATAGTATAACGTAGTCCATGCTCACTACGATAGAACAGTCCGAGTGGTATTGCCGATTCGCGATTCGCGGTGATCACCGGTTTTGTCCGTCGAGCAATCATACAGTTGTGCAGCTATGAGCAATCGGCGGACATCGCATATCTTCGATGGAATTTTTCGAGTGTTTTCTTGAGATTCATTTTGTAGTTACATTTAAACATTCTCTAAGTATTTTTGGTTCTTTGGACATTGACGCCACTCCCCAATTCTCGTCGCATTTCTCACAATTCTCCTCTTACCCATTCTGCCTCTTCCCCCTTTCCTTTTAATCATTGGTGATTTGGAGACTCATGTTTTTTATACTCATAACTCGAAGAGGGTCAGCTAGGGGCAGCTGAATTTTTCACACAAGTTGCATAAGATGTCAAATAATATATCAATGTGCAAAAAAGGGCTGGGCTAGGAGAGTTAAAGTATTGTAAAAATTATGAGTTTTTTTAATATCTTCTAAAAGTAAAAAAAAAAACTCTTCACTATCCCCATCGGACAGTTGGACCGCACCTTGCCCTGCTCGTTCTAAGTATCTCAAACAAGCAACAGAGAGCAATTTCGTGTAATATAAACTACTGAAACTGACACGGATAAAAATTTTGTGCAAAAATTGTTATGTTACCTCAATCAAATTTCGGAGACAAAGGACCAAAGATACTATCAAAACATATTTTATATTACAGTGCGTCCTTTCTTTAAACAGAAATGTAACCTAGTGTACCCATTGCAGGATGATCAATGCATCGGTAGCAGCATCTCGATTCGGAGTCCGATTCAATACAGGCTTACGCCACTGCGTTTCCAATCCCGCCCATTCGAAATACTTTATATTTTGATTTTGAAAATTTTGATCTTCGTTACAAATACATATCACTTTGAAAATTATTTTCACTAAGTCGCATGTAAAAAGCTTATCCATGTTCACTAACACATGACTTATTATCCACCTCAATCTTGTAGAATCAGTCCGATGCAGATCAAAATCGATGCAAAAAGTGCCCAGATAGAGAATAAAACACATCTGATATTGTATGTGTGTAAAATATTCAGTTAATCAGGTCCAACAAATAATCTCATAAAAACATAGATGCAGCATAGAAACGTCGTTCGATCGTATCAGGCGCGATGCATGCTGCTAGGTTTGTAGACTCTAGCAGATAGAGGAAATACTTTTATGTGTAATTTTGTAGCAGAATTAATGAGAAGTAACATAGATTCACTAACGCTTCTTTCATTAGTTGATTAGTTTCCCTGCTCCTGTTAGACCGGTGCAACCCTGTTTTAGAATAGACGAGGATAGACATAGGACTGTGTTTGGAAATTGTGACCCTTTTAGTACAATGATTCGAGAATTTAACAGAGTGATCAACTTATACGACTTAAACATCTCTACCAGTTTATTTATGGAAATATTAAAACATATAAAATTAGGGGGGGGATTTGATTCATGTATTGTATAACTGACAAACTATTTTTAAGCATGAGACCTCATGAAACCTGTGATGGGCAGATAAGACAAAAAGAAAATATATAAAAATAATAGAGTTGGTAGATTCTTCTTGGCTAGTAAAACAACTCTTGTAAGCCCAATGCCTAACATAGTAATAGTTTTCTTCTTATTAAGATCCTTAAATCAGAATTCAATGTAATTATTTGTATGTGTAATTAAACCAGAATCGGTTACATAGATTCTCTTGATCAATGATCTTGATCGATGATCTTTTTGAACAACAACAACAACAGAGCACTAATGTGCTTGGCCTATTTATTTGACTTAGTATACCAATTATCCATTAAAAGAGAGTCCAATTCTGCGTATAGGGGGATGAGACTTAGTGTACTCATAGCAGGATTTGCTTCTACCCTCTGGAAAAATGATGCTTCAACATTCAGCACAAGACAATTGAGTATTGATGCGCAACCATTAACAGTTGTCTGGTAGATAATTTTCAGCTGCTGCATGCTTGGCTTGAAGAAAATTGGAAAATGTACATGCATTCTTCTGTCTTTTCATTCTTTTCATCGCATTGTATATGCCGAAGCTGACACGAGCGACGAAATGGATGCAAAAGCACTTAATTGACAGCGGTTCTCTTACGTCACGTATGAACCGAGAAACAGAGAAGCTTGGCTGGCTGTTATAAATAAAACGAAGAGTACATTCTCGCTCTTTCTATCCATCAGTTTGTAGTATGTGAAAAATGGTTGTGTATGCATGTTTTAAAAAAGATGATCTTATTCCGGGAGCCATCATCGATCGAACCGGATTGATCAAGGCAGGAAAACATCTGGCCGAAGCGTGAAAAATTCCGATTTTCCGGTTTTCCATATCTTCTCGCCCCCGGTTGACCGGGTTTGTGTCGGTACGATTCGTCGGAATTCAGGTATGGCTAATTTGTACACCATATGCCTCACTTCGGTACATTCGGCAGCGGCAGTGAGAGTGCTACGTCCCCTTCTGCGCTTTTACAATTCACCAGTGTACTTGCCGCTGCGTGTGGCGTTGGTTGCATAGGCTAAATGCGTAGCCAGTTGGAAGATTGGAATGACCATGGGTTAGAGAAGAAAAAAAATGAGATCCTTTTTCATTTTCTACATCCTTCATCCATCGGAATTGTTGGTTGGCTCTTCTCGTTCGTCGTCTGTCGTGTATCTTCACGGAGGTTTTGCGCTTCGACACTTTAGCTGATATAAAGGCAGCAGACAGCAGACCGTACGAGCAGATTAGAGCTAGTCTTACACTCTTTGCTCTTAAAATTACTATGCTAGTGTTGGTGCCCTTTCAAAAGGCAAAGCATGTGCATATTTGTCATGTTTTTATTTCTTGAAGATATTATGAAAACAGTGTCAGTGACAAATCTATGAAGGTGATCCAATACTTTCTTTGAGAGTGGAAGACTTAGTAGATAAATTGTCATATGTTTTATTGTATTATTACTTTCTCAAAGAAATGAATGGCGAATTTCTGTTACATTGGTTTAAAAGAAAGATTTAGCATGGTTATATTTAAATGACTTTCTTACCTTGAAAAGGATATCCGCTAAACAGTGGTCTCATGTTCAGGGAATTAGCGCCGGACATATCCATTTTATTTTTGTTTTTCTTTTCAGTAAAAGTACGCAAAACAGACAGTTTAACGTGATAGAACACAAATTAAGCTTAAGTTAATCACATGTACTTAGTGTAATATCAACTATTATCCACCGTATTGTCAGTATAGACTCAACATTACATTTTTGGTGTTAGCATCTTCTTTCAAACCACATTTTAGACTGTTTACAGCGGCATAGTCGATTGCAGAACATTATTTTCATGAGCGTTGTCTCATCAGGATGCAAAGATATCATTATCCGTTCCACTGATCTGAATTATTCGCAATTGCCCGTATTAATGCACTGAAAACTACACATAATGAACTGTGCATCTACAACCTAACAACACATCCAGCAGTGACATCTTAAAACACGTATTCACTTTCGTGTGCTGCCGACTTCGAACTCTTCTCTACATTGGTTCCATTCACAGCACTTCAATGCCAACGCACTGCTCCTGTTTAATCATCATTCTTCCAGAGCGGTCTTTGATGAAATTAAATTAATTAACATAAACAACAAAATTGCCATCAACAAACACTATTATTAGAGCGGCAATCAGCTTGCTCGTGCTGCTGTCCACTACTGCATGCCTAACTGGGTAACGGCGCGTGGAACTGGGAGCGACCAGCACTTGTTGCTTTTCGTGAAAGTGTGAACGCCTTGGTAGTTGCTTTGGATAGGATTCTTAAGACACTCTTTCCATTGATTGAGATACGTTATATTCCGGACGATGGGCGAGGATACGGCAACTAGCGAAACACAGACCGTGTGAGATATATTTATTTATTCTTTATAAAGCTGTACAGGAACATTTGGTTTGCACTACTCACACACACACACACTTTGGTAAAACGTGAACAGATTTTTAATCATGCCATCTCTCGCAATCACAAAACTTTTTAGCATGAAATACTAAAATTGTTACCGTCGATACTAACGGTCACTTAGGCAGTACCGTCGGGCCTTGGTCACAGCAGCAAGCAGGGTGTTGAAAACTCGCGCATAGAAATCTTTCGTCGAAACAATCCCGCTGCGCGCACAAGCGCGTTTACACAATGTGGCTCTCAGTTTGCGACGGGAATCTTACTTGATCGTGAATTATTTCCGATCACGTTTCAACGCGACTCGACCGTAAGGCGTTCGCACGACCGCGACCGTTTGCCGAAAGTATTCCCAAGGAACTGGTAAGCCATGGGCGAGAAAACAAAAACACTACTCGCTTGTTCCTCCGCGGCAAGCAGCGATTCCGCGCCACACGCATACAGCCGCGTGTTGTTTGATCGATGGGAGGGAGTTGCTTACGGCTGCTCCCACCGTTGTGAAGCTGCGATGGAGATGAAGCGAGTATCCCTTTCTAGCACACGCTACCGCTACCGAATGTAAGGGTGAGACTCAAGCCTGCATTTACCCCTAGCGATCTATTGGCTTGGGTCCGACGCGTCAGGAGGCCGGCTGCTTCTTGTGCGGTACGGTATTAGCGAGAGAAACGCTGACTATTGCCAGGGAATGAAATATTTAATCGGAACTGGGGTCCTCCTGTTTGGTAATCGTTTAGGAAGGGGACAGTTGATCCCTCGGGTCTGGATCCTAGAGCAGGGGACTGTCAGCATGAAATGCTTACTATGGGACCCCTTGCGTACTATTTCCGGTGATCTGAGCGAGGAAAATTGAAAACCGAAACAATTTTAGCCTACCCTATTTCTGGGTGCGTGAAAGGGAGCTACAACGGTGGAAGGCGATGATAGGCGACAGCCGGAATATGGCCATCGATATTACACTGTACCGGTGAAGTAGAATAAGCATCATAGTTTGGCGGACATCGAAACCTAAAACAAAACATAATGCCCAGCAAAAGTTTCCGCTGACTCTGAGGGCTTATGACGATTCGGCGGCAAACACGAAGGGGTCGCTGCATCGCCGACACGGTAACGACAATAGTTTTGATCGACGATGAAGGTGGTCGGTTTTCGAGGGAAATAAAAATATAGTAGGAAAAACTCCGCCTACTTTTCGTAATCCATGGGCTCATGAAAGTCGGACCAGCTAGCTGGTGGTTTAGACGTACGTTACTTTCCTTGATTCGGTGTTCGTCTAGAGGGTTTCAAACAAGGAGCTTTATTTATATTAATAGATATCGTTAACCACTATGACTGAAAATTTTAGCAAAATTTCAGGTCTTGAATAACAGTGAAATGCGGGCAATTTCAAACTTTTGGCCGGATTACGCATCTTTTCATACATGGGTCAATTCGGCTTTGGTTTTAATTTCAATTAAAATCCTACCATGTGTAACTGTCCAAAGGAGTATTGTTCGTTTAGTAACCTTACCAAAGCAAAAGATGCTATAATTTATGATGGCGAACAATTTATGTTTGCAGCATGTGAGATATTCTTTCCCTGATTCCGACTGTTTCCTATGCGATGTTGACTCTGATTGTGCTGCCAGATTGAAATATATTTATGTGACAACACTTGGCAGGCTTTTGAACAGCCCGCGGTCTTTCACTGCTCATTCCTTACCGCTTATCATATCAATGCCGCCAACCAGAGTAGATGATGCTGGCCCAAGTTTAATGCAATTATTTTTGAAGCATTGAAAAGTGGAAGATGAACTAGATGCTGGAGATCAATTTAATTTTACGGCCTTTGGCCTAAGTTAAACTAAAGATTGCGTTCATACGGGTAAAAAGTAGAATGAAAAATTAGATTCAATTTAAAATAACTCTATCTTGTCTTTTGGCTTTAGATGTATGCAGTTTACATTGAGTAGTGTTATTATTAACATAACTCATTCCTGTGTAAGGTGATAAAAGAAGCAAGGCTCGTCTTATTGTTTTTTGAAAAAAATCTTACTTCATTTTCCATTAAGGTTTACAAATTATATGCTTACATTCTTTCTTAAAGCTAAGCTAACGCATGATGGGGGAAAAGGAGAGAAATACGAGGGAGGTAAACGGATTTGGATTAGTCGGAATAAGATAGAAAGTATGAAAATATAAATATAAATGCCAGCGAAAAGTTTGACCATTCTTAAATTTATTTTAACGGATGATTTAAAATTTAAGTTTAGTAGTATTAATTTTTTATACTCAATACATTTTCTGCGACTAAATTAGAATGTGTACGATACTTTTTTTCAGTAAAAAAACAAAACTATAAACAAAATTTTATTACTTAAAAAATAAGATGTGAAAGTATTTTATTTTTTCAAAAAATAAGATGTGTTAGTAGACAGTTGCAAATATTTCAGAAGTGTAATTTCACACAAAAATAAAAGATATTCTTTCTTCTCGGGAGGCATAACAATCCTTGTCGATGAAAGGCCTTCGCAATAATGTGTTTTGGTTAATTTTCTTGATTTAAATTGAGTGAACTTAAGTCATGATAGCCAATTCATGTGTGCATGAGGACCGCCTTCCTCAGTTTCACCAGTCCGTAAGGGATTCAATACGACGTGGGGCCTTATGACAGGCCTACAGCGTTTCCGGTAGACTTAGCAATATAAAGGTATCAATTTGTCAAGAAAAATTCCGCTTCCCTGACCTTGATTGCTTGTTACTAAATATTGGAATTATTTTATAAATTCTCTATTACTTTTACATTTTGGTTGCTTTCATTTTTGCTATGTTTCATTGATTAATAATTTTTTATACATCTTACATCTTTCACTTTCAGCATCTTTTCTAGAATCCCTCCCCCATGTTATGTTGTCTCTTTCGAGATATGAGAGATATGAGATCATCACTCAATCTATCAACGATTGATTCCTGGGCTGAAGAAAACCTTAAACAAAAGCTATTGACCGCTACCAATGTATTTTGGTATGGAAGAATGGCGAGAAAATTGTGAAGGGAAGATCTCTGCTGGCTATTGAACAGGCCAACAGTGGCCATTAGTGTTTTGCGTAATGATCGAAGTAATTCAAGTAGCAACAGAGGCTAATGATCCGCCGCTCGAAATTGCCACAACAATAGCCTGTACCGCCAGTGTTCGTGAGGAAGCAGGGCATGGATGGTGCAGCTGTTAATAGAAATGAGCTATGGTTACAAAACATAGTATGTCATGTTAAAAGATTTAAAAAAAAACATTTAAAAAAACATTATTTCTGTAATTTTAATTTGCTGATTGGTTATAGGACTTGGAAGAGTCAACCTTTTGAATACAAGCAGTTAAACGATCACCAACCAGCATTGGTTGGCGCAAAATCTTCTTCTTCTTCTTTTTCTCCTTCTTCTTGAGTGACACAAAAACCCTTGTAAGGTTAAGGCCTACTAGGGTACTAATATGCTATGGCTTATTTAAACTTAGGGCCTTATGGCGTAAAGTTAGAACAGTTAATTGTTGAATTGAATCTGGAACTATTTATTATAATTTACATGGACAATCAAATCGCATTGATTAATATCGATGATAAATCAGAGCAGATTTTAAGAAAGGAAATACAGGTACTTGCTTATTGGTTTCGAATAATCAAATATGCATATTTGACGCAACAATCGTGTCTTGGATCCAGTAAGTTCTTAGTATGGGTACATGGTACTAGTGGTACCTAGAGCATTTAAAGAGGCGGTATATTTCAACAAATGTTTACTCAATGATTTGAATGGGACATTTACATTAAAGAATTTTAATGGGTTTTCCTGCCATCATGTTTGCGATGTCAATAATTATTTCCATCTGTCGTGGAGTTTTATTAAGTTTATCTGAGTATTTTGGAGAAATGTGTCTAAGAAATATTACACAATTAAACAACGCTGCAAAATACCACCTAATTCTACTTCCACCTTCGATGATATTTTTAATATGTTTTCCAATCAACAGATTCGGCCAATCATTGATTGGCAGCCATTACGGTGGTAGATTAGATGATAAAATGAAACAGTCAGGTAAGTAGCGAAAAAACATCGCTCCAAACTGGCAGCACAGTAGCCGTGGTATGTTATGTGTATCTGGGTAAAGGAAGCTTTTGTGTTAGTTCTTTTGTGCTCTGACAGCGGACAGAGGAATGATGAAATAAAATGTATAAAGCATAGAATTGTTATACCTCCTGTGCTTTTGCCACCTTTGAAATAAAAGAAGCATATAACAAGAGGGGGAAACGTTATATGAACAAAAATCTGCTACCAAGTTACTCTTTACCAACCTTGCTGTATCATTCTCAAAATGGTGTGAAATTTGGTTGGCGTGAACAGTGTACGACTCAAACAGTGAATGTTTCGATAAAGGAGCTCATTTGTATTTTTGTACCAAGATATTTCCAGCTACGTAGAAGTGTCATGAATTTACTGGATTTATATATTATGTAAAAATATCTGCGATGTTCTGAGGGGCAAACATTTACAGTGTATTATTTTACACTCTTAATGGTTTTTAAAAACAAACCTATGATTGCTCTGTTCCAATCGTAACGGTTCTAGTATATCCGTAAAAAATATACTTACCTTTACTAAAAGATAATGGTAATCTGGTGCAACTAAATCATCAAGAATGGAATGTGAAGGAATGAATCTTTTATCGTTGGGCCTTTTATTACAAGGTTTTTAACACCGTTAAATTATCTGGGAAAAAATATTTGAGTTAGATGCCACAGTATGTAACAAGAAATACCCATAATGTTCGCATAATTGAAGTTTTTGTTCACTTTATGACTACAATTGCTTTTGAACAACCCATTGTTTTCTCATTTTTAATTGCTTTGAATGGCCCGGTGGACAAGTGGCATTTGTGTAGGTGTCCTGTTTTTATTCCGTAGTAACGGTCAGGCGGTATTGCTATGTAGATGTCTTAAAAAGTCAAGAGGATAGCGAACTTAAAGTAAATTTATTCTAAATTAACAACAAACATTTCGAAATACTCTAAAATCTGTAACAATGCGTCAACATAAAGAAATATGTAAACTTATTTCAAAAGCACTACTTTCAAACCCTTGATAAACGATGCGATAACATTTCTTGCTTAGATAAAATATTATTATTAATGTTGGTCTTAATAGTGGTAGTATTTCTTACAGGCAGTGGCAATCACAAAAAAAAAACAAAATAACATAATCAAAAACTATATTGTGGATTGAAAACGTTCTAAGTTCTTTTTAACAGAAATAAACAAAAAAGAATGTGCTTTATGTAATTTTAAACCCTTTTACGCATGTTGAGAGAAGCCCTAGAGACCAGGATAAAGATGCGTACCTTACAAATCAATCATTTGCTATTGCTATTTGCATTCTCTCTATCAATCAGTCCACTAGAGATGAAGATGAATAGCGAGTGCGAGTGGGCAGTCCGATTTTTCCATGTATTCTTCAACTGCCATCAGATTCAAAAGAAGATTCACAAGTAAAGAATACAGGTGAACATGGTGAACCTAGATCAGATATCTTTTTCTTTTAGGGTCGCTTTTTTTGCGGTCTTTACAATGTATAGCCCTTCTCGGAGACGAACACGGTGGCTTCCAGTGCTTTGCAGCTCTCTTGCATTCTCAACACTATGTTATTGTTTCGTACTGTCACCTAAATGCTACTGTCGTGTGATCTTTTTTTTTTTATATAGACTGACATTCAGATTTGAGTGATGGCTTCCCTTGGGAAAATTTTGTGACAGCTTCTGTAAATCTTTTCGGGTGGTCTAGTTGTGGTGTACATCGTGGTAATCCTTTGCTCTATCGTTTTCTCGAAAGTGTGTACACTATGTAAATTTATGTAGTTAGTGCAAAGAAATAACATTTAACCAAAAATTTTATAAAAATAAATAAAATTAAAACAAAATAATAGAACAATAAAATTGTTTGCCTCATGAGCTATATAACGACGAATGGCTAAGATGAAAATTAAACTAAACCCTATCCGGGCAAATATCTAGTTCAGAAAATTTATGTTCCGGTAAGAATAATTTTGGTGTATAGTGTAAGTATTTAACAACTTTAATATAAAGTATTTTGCTAGTTTAATTAATAGTCAACGGATCGTAATAAGTTGTTTCTTGTTTTTAGGTGACATAACAACCTGTGTAGGGTCGACTTGTGTGCTATGGCTTTTTCTCAGGCTGAGAGTCCTCATAGCAGGAGAGTAAACTGTTCGTATGGGTTGTGTCAGTCAGTCAGAACAGTCGGAATCGGGATACGATACCACCTCGATCCTTATGATTGGCCTACACCGTTACCACTAAACCACCAAAGCTGGCCCTAAACATCAAATAGTGAGTTTAATGTTTGAAAAACGTTTTATTTTCAGGCGTCGAATGTTGAAAAGCTACACAACCAATGAATAAAAACCACTTAGTAACTGTTCTTACTACGTCCAAAATCAGATTTTGCAAGCTTTGTTTAGCATATAAGATGTACTAAAATTAAAAAATTTTTAAACAAACAAATTGAGAAGCATTGAATGCAAGTATTACATATCATAACATATGATATGACTGTTAAAGTTGAACTAGTCTAAGCAACATAAACATCAAATAGAATTATTTCCCTTTTTCAAACACGTAATAATTCGCCACGACAGCAAACATAATGAAAATTAATTGAATAATTGTAGTACAAAATTGTTTTATAACATAATTGTTTTGACTATTCAAATTACTAAATATCCACAAGGATAATGATCACGTTGCACTAAAATATAATATCACAATGATGTTGTATTGTACACATAAGCCATGTATATCATGTTGAAAAATAAACGCCAAAATCAAAAGGAAGAAAGGAAAGAAAGAAAATGTCTTTATAATGGTGATGTCACATTGTGCATCAAACTAATTTATTGTATATGAATAAGCAGGCAATGTTGGGCTGCTCGGTGGCTCCATCAGGCCCGACGTTGCATCGAATCCCATTCGGACCATCCCGGCCATTCAGATACGCATACGATTGACTATCCTGCTATGGGTACACTAAAATCACAACCCCCTCATACGCAGGATTAACAATCTTGATAAGGATGGGTACATTCAGTCACAGAAAGACCCAAAGTACATTAATGTTCTGGTTAGGCCTTGACCATACTGGGTTGTTGTGCCACCCAAGAAGCAGACACTGTCATACTCCTGTCAAACTGTGAACCTTAATTGAAAAAAAAAATTTACACGAATCAAGCTCAAATTTTTAATATCAAATCATGGAATCATAAAAATAGAAGAAAAAATATGTGTTTAAACTGCACTTTCATACTTTTCCTTTAATCGGACCGGTCGTTTGTAATGAATAAAAAATGACGGTTTTGTAAGTATATTTATAAAATATATTATTTCTTGCAACGATTTGTACTTTTATTTTCAAATATACGTTCAAGACATATTCTCGAAGAAAGATTATACACCCTTCGACAGCTACAACTGCTGTTTTTGTTTTCAGTCACTGGATGGATCATTGATGTTTGTGCAATAAAAAAAAAACAATACACGTCGTATGAATTTACGATACATCCACCAGCATCTACAATGCTGAGTACTGCGTCACCTTTTGAGTACCGAGTCTCCTTACCGCCTTACAGTCTCCTTGTAGCCCCAGTGCTTTGCTGGCAGTACTGGGGGTCTTTGGAAGGAAATGCCTAATTATCTCGTGGCTAATTGTCTTCCTTCATGTTACGAAGACCATTTTTCACTATTTCCTTTTGTCCACTTGAGGGAATGCAAAGAAAAGAATAACAAATTCATTGGAGCAGAGAAGAAAACGGAATGGGGTCTCTCTGTTTCGCTGTCGATCGATCATTCGATCGATCGATCCATTCATTCCGAGAGCCAATCTGTACGCCATTCGTTGTAGTAACACGGTAGCGCTCTGGCAAGAAGAAGTGGAACGGCTGTGCCCAAATGAGTCAAGAAACTTTATCAATAGAAAACACGATTGCCGTAGATCGTGGAGCACCGCCACCGCCACAATGCGCCACACCGATCTTCTCACGATGACTTACGCCAGGTCAGGTAATGCCAGGTAGCGTCATGATTGCAATGAAGTCGGGCCCGAGAACGATGCAGAAGTATAGCTTAATGATTTTAAAATAACTTCCACACCCATTTAGGCACCTTCGTATTCACGCTTCGTAACCTGAGCCTCAAGGCGGCACTTCCATACAGGTCTCTTTTTCGATGTGTTGTTCAGGTTTTGTGAAGTGAGTAATGGTAAAATGATGATCGCGGTTCAATCAAACAATAAACAACAAACATCCTGCCGCGCTAGCTACAACAACGTGCCGTTCCGAAACTCATCCGTGTGTGATTGGTCGATATCCGAAAATATAATCAAACGCTAAACAGCAATATCATCATGCTAGTGTGGCAAACACTTCTAAGCTATTTCGATTGGTTGGTATCAGCTTTGAAAGTTTCGTGTATGTTGAATATTCGAGTATATTACTGTTTCCTAGTTTACCATATGCCTTGTTTATTATAAGGACGCTGTCGAAAACCGTATACTATATTTAAAGAAAGAAAAAAACTTGAACATATTGTATTTTGAACTACACAAATAAAACACAAAGATTTTGTTTGTAATACTTAAAGTACAAGAAATTCAACAACTCACCAATAAAATATTAGCACATTTTTCACTGTAAAAGTGGCAGTGGCATCATTATACCTAAGAAGCACTGCCCGGTGATACAGTGGGTTGACAGACAGACACTCCAAATTCATTCTTCAATCCTTCCACCTTGAAATGGTCGAACGCCATCATCGTCCTGCTTTTGTAAGCTATTTTTCCTAGCTCAAGTTGTGATGCACTGAAAAAAAAAGAACGAATCAACCTGCAAAACAACACCAAAATTGACTGAATAGGGCGATACCAAGGGTAAAGAAGAATGAAATCAACAAAAACATGAATCGGTAGTGGAAAAAATCTTTAATTAACTATTATCTTGCTACTGTTTTGTGAAGTAAGGTCGTTAAGGAGAGTCTGGATGTGTACCTGTGAGTTCTGAAGGTTTGCCGATCAAAAAAGTGTACATTGAATCTTTTAGCCGAACAGACGGCGTTCAGCAAGATGATTCAAGGAAATTAACCGTATGGATTGCAATCGGTGGTCGTGTGGTAATGGTGTAGTCCTCGTAAAAGACCCAGGTTCGCTCGAATCTTACTCGGAGTGCCTCCCTGACCTTCAAAACTGACTATCCTATTACATGCACTAATACTATTTTGCTATCAGGACAACGCGCTAACTTTTTGCTAAAATATTAAAATAAATGTCTAATTTACAGAATCTATGTCCAGGTAAGTAGATTTCTAAAATAATCTATATTTCTAATCGCAATGATGCAATGTTTGTGCATAATAGAGTCTTTTCTTTCCTTCAATATTTATTATTATATTTTATTAACAGACTTTTACATTTTTTATGATTTGTATGGTTGATTCAGACTATTTACAGCGATAGGGCGCAATAGCATAGTCCTATCTCTAGGAGAGCGGTAACGGCGTAGGGCTGTCATTATATCGGTCCGATGTTGTATCGAATCCCTTTTCGGACTACTGTCACCCCCCATATCACGATCGTTTAAAGGCGTACATTAAGTTGTTAATTTACATAGCCAAACATTCACCAATCCATTTGTTTTTATGCATTCAGTTTGAAAGGTAACATGGTGTGACAATTCACACATGACAATTCACACACAAAATATTGATAACTTTTAATATGGATTTGAGGGCTTGCTCGGTGGTCTAGTGCACAAGTAGACCTGTCGAAAGGCCCGACGTTGTATCGAATCCCATTCTGACTACTGCCCCCATTCACAGAATAGTCTATCCTGCATGGGTACACTAAGTTACAGAAAAAGCTAGAGAACACTAGTGCTCTGATAAGCCTCTGATGACCCTACAAGGGTTGTTGTGCCACTCAAAAGAATATGGAATTGATATTAATAGTTACAGGTTTTTGTTCGTGACTAAAAATATCAAGATTATTACTTGTCTTTGACCGAAATTGGATACAAGTATAAGACTTTATTTTAAAAAAATATATTTTTCTTAAATAGCAACATGAATTTTCCATTAAAATTAGAAGTATTATAACATGTACAACTTTTGACTTGCGTAGCATTTTATTTCAGATAGCTTGCATTTTATTTCTAATATCTTCCATGGTTGCTTTTAGTAAATCAATTAAAGAAATGCATTCTCAATATATACTGAAAGTTTAAGCTGCCGCCTCTATGTGATTCATAATATTGTGGTCGCTTGTTGTCTTTTGCTATTGCTCCCCTGGTTACCATTTTGTCTACGCTGACGATGCGAGGATCTTTCTTCAGATTCGTTGCCAAGCTGCCCAGATTCAACTCCAGGCCATTTTAAATGCGTTCCAGTAGTGGTGTGTCAATGATGGTCTAACAATCACTGTCAATAATGGTCTAACAATTAGTGTTTAAAAAGCTGTATTGTTCCCTGAAGTAGTCAGTGTAGGAGTACGCATCCCTAGCATGGTGGGCAACAAACCACTAGCTCGGCATGAGAAATTCTAGCTAAAATTCACAAGGATTGTGCTAGAAACCTGTAGAGTAACTGTGAATTATACCGGACGTTGTGCGCTCCTGCTGCTTAACAATCGGATCGACTCGGTGGATCTCCTGTATTACCTTTGCCTGTACGATCCGGTGATAACATTTCGTGCTAGATTGCTTCTTAACGAGAAGGAACGACAAACCCACTTTGGTTCCTCTGATTCTTTCATTGTTGTGTGTCGTGAATTTAATGCTGTGTGCGAATATTTTGAACCTGAAATGTTACGTTCTATTTTTAATAAAATGGGTACGAGTTGTGCGGCCGGTTACAATTTAATGTAACAGTCTATATAAATTATCAGAGCACATGAAAAAAAGTTATTTGTTCTTAGAGTTTACGTACTTTTCACTCATACTGCTGAGTAGGAGACATACTTTTCATACCAAAAACAAAAAATTACATCAATATTAGCAGTTAACCAACGAAAATCTCTAGTTCGAATATGTAATGTCCGCCTATTATTCAGCCGTAGTCGCAGGATTGGCTATCCTAAGTCACTAAGTACACTAATTCACAGTCTCCCATACACAGTGTTGACTATCTTACAATGGTGGGTACACTAATTCACAGAAAAGCCGAAGCATATTAGTAATTAAGAGAGCTTATGGTTACTACAAATAAATTCCGTAGATTGTACATAGTATTCGTGTGCTAAACGGATTTGAAGCAACCCGAATCCCAACAAAATCATAGTTTATCATTAAAAACATTATCTTTTAACGCCTCTCCACCCACCAACTCATAAACAAAATTCTAGTCAATATGACTAGAGTCTCTCATATCACAACTAAAACAGAAATTTTTATATTAGTGCAAAAACGCACAATGCAGTGACTCTCTACGAAACACATTCCAATCTATAATTTATTTTAACTCATAACCCCCAATCATATTTAATAAAGATATAATAGGACCGTCGCGTACGTTTGACTAGTATGTCAGATAGTTTTTGTGCGGTTCTGGTGCTGTTATCTTATGATTAAAATATGTATATAATTCGTACGACATAATAATATAATAAAAATCATGTATACAATTCAATGAGATGATACATGAACCATAGTTATTCCTTGCGAGTACCTACAAGTAGTACGAAAATCCTTGGATCACCATCCTACTACCGTACAAAGATGTATATGCTTTGCTCAAACAACCCTGATTTGCCGAAGTAGCAAGACAAGTTTCAAAACAATGTGACAATGTTGAACGTATGAATACACGCACACCTGCAGTGTGAAACTGACGATTTAAGCATAACATTAAACTAATTGAGTTGTGTCCTACAGTTTTTGCTCAAACGACCACGACCTACTGAGCCTAAAATAAAAGCACAATAGGCTATGTAGCGACAGAAGCAACCGAAATGTGCTACTAGAGCCTATATCATGCCTTTGTGCCCTTCCAAGGATGTTTAAACTCAGCCGCAATGCCTTTCCGTGAACTAAGTGTTAAAGACACAAATTCGACCTCGTTCCAGTCACTGAGTCGTTGCAGTACATTAAGAATTTCATGCCCCTCAGTGGTCGGGTAATGCAACTGTTAGCTTTTTTTCTTCACCATGTATACAAACTTCCAACTGTGACACGGGAAATGTTCTTGAAGTAAATGTCCAAGAGCGAGCTTTATACTTGGGGCGACCTTCTTTTTTGACCATCATCGAAGCGCAGTAAAATTGCATTTTCGGTTTTGACAAATCAAGAGACATACTAGCATCAATGGTCGGCAAGGTCACAACAGATGGAAGGATCCGGTAAGACCGAACTCAAACTGTTTTTATATACGCACCGCAGCAAAAGAGAGAAAAAGAAGGGTCCCGCGGGTGCAATAACGCAGTTTCGGATTTTCTTAGTTTGCAGACATTAAGCGACACTAGTTTTGTGCTTGTTTTTTTTATTTTATTTTATTTGGAAATTTAAGTTTACATAAAAAATCACTTAAGGTAAAGCTATATTTATTTGGGTGTTGGATTGTTATGATTGACTTAACTTCAAAACTGCTACTCACTTAAACATAAAGATAGGTTTAATAAGTAACATCTTCAGATGCAGATTAAAAATTTATCACATAAATATTGAAATTCTGCTGTTTGGAATATTACTGGCTACTTCGTAAATAGGGATGTGGTGTATTTGTTTGAGTAAACAAAGATTTGGTATTCAAACTATGTATATGACATTCTGAGGGCGCATGTTTCGATTAATATGGGAAAAAAGGGTTAACAGGATTAACAGTGTATGTAGTTTCCAAAATGAGAAATATTAGCAGTATATGAAGTAGAAGGAAAATACAGGTAGTTAAGCATGTTGTCTCTTACCATCATTTATGATCACCAATATACACTACTTCTGATATTCCTAAGCAACAGGTAAGAAAAACCATTATTTCATGAAACCCATGAAATCATGTGGATGTTAGCAAAACGCACTGTGTACATAATACGGCAAATGAGACAAAAGATAAACGTCGATGTCTCTGAAACTTCGTACAAAGTACACATAAACATGACTTGGCTTCGAAGCTGGAGCAAAACAACAAACAATACAAATTGGATTAGAACATGTCGTTACCTGTCTATGACCTCAGCTTTCTTATCGATTCTCCAGCATAAGCTAATCCTTTGACAGAGATGCTTATTTCACCTCGCATGGTCGAGTCCCCAGGGTTTTCGGGTGAGAAACCTTCAAACAGAAGGCGACGAATGCAGGCGAAAGGAAAAAGGTGAAAAGGCTGCACGCCGTGAGCAATATTGCAGGTTTATTTGTTTATGAACTAGTCACAGCAGGCCAGTGGAGGCGGACGAGGATGTACCTCGGAATGTGGTACAATAAACACATTATCCTGCGTTAATTTCCCACTTTATGCGTTTCCCTGACCCAGAAAAAAAATCTTCCGAATGTTCGGTAACGATATAGGTTGACGTTGCCTTTTCGAAGAATGAAGAATTTGCGAACAGTTGAGTTGAGTGAAAGACGTGTTAATATTACTTTAGCTTCCAGAAGCCCTATGCATACATGAACCGTTATAAATAAAAATATGAACCTGATTTTGGGCACGGCTTTGAGCTCCATGTTTGTTCGATGTGTTTGTTCGATTTTAAAAGAAACAAGAAGAAGATGGTCAGAATATTCAAGAGGTAATGTAGAGAATATGCTTCATTAGGGTCAACATTCCTTGGCATTTGTCCTTATGGGAGTGTTATATTGTCTCATAACTTTACCTGAACCATCAGCATAACCGGCGTTTATGATACCACCCTAAAGCGATCACAGAGAAAAGGTTAGATTTACATATCGGTCCGATAGTAAACGAATAAACCATTTCCTATAAAATGTGGTTACTTGTCACATCGCTTGCTTGTGATACCTTCTCGCCGTGATAGTTTTACTGAACGTTACTTATTACTTTATTTGTACGACTTTGAAGAAAATGTTAGCCCGCGCAGGTCAACTTACGAGCAATAAAGCACTGTACGGGCCTACGTGCTTCAATGAGGATCTCTTCCAGTCGGAAAGAAACACGCCAACGCACGTCAGTTTAATTGTAGAATAATTATGAAATTATTACGGTTATGTTACGAGGCGATATGGTTTGGTTGGCACCGTATAACAACGCACGAGCGACAGTAGTTGACATCTAATCCTGTGAGTATAGTGATAGGTCGGAAGAAATCGGTCGCTTCTTTATGAACAATTTACGATGCTGGGTTACGGGTGTTAGGAGCATTGACTGCGACTGTGACTGCGAAGCGAAGCTGACAACGGGAGCGATGAAGATGCTGAACAAATTAATTAGAGTCATTTCATTTGATGTGCTAGGATCCCAGCGGAACGAAGCGATAATGGTTGTGTTTTTTTTTAGACGTGAACAACTTTATACATGAAATATTTTAATGACATGACAATCCTTTCAAGACAGAAACAAACCATTGAAACATAATCTATAAAGATTTGATGGCTTACGAATACAAACAAATTCATTTTGGCAAGATCGATTAAACTAAAAAGTAAACACCAGGTAAGGTTTGTTAAGGAGTAAATAATTTAATATAATGTATATAATTGGATATTTTGGCTTATGTTTGAATTCATTATTTAATAAATGATGGTAAAGAAAGATAACACATTTAAAAATTCGAGCTGTACGAACAAGGATATCAGATAAAACTCCTCGTTGTCAAATGTTACCATATTCAGCAATTCAATTTTATAAATTAAATCTTACGCTTCATGAAGCAACTAACACATCCGGGCTGCTCCTTTCAAATAATAAAAAAGAAACAAATTTTTGAACCTAATTGTAAGCAAAAAATCGCCCACAAAACACTTTTACGAGTGATTGTTCATAGACAATTTGAGTCCACGCTTCTGGGTGGTCGGTAAAAATCAAAGAAACATCTCTACACCTCTATACAAGTGACTTTCCCACAAACCATCGTTGCTTATTGCCACAAAAAAGGAACCGACTGAACACCTCACTGTCCCGGAATCTATTCAACTTCAACTAGATACCAGGGATCGTTCTCAATTGTTGTCTTCTGCTTCAAGTGTGTGGTGTGGTATTCCGTTCCATCCGCAAAGATCTGATCGATGATGATCAGTACGACGTTGCTTGATCTGATTTGATCGCTATACTTTAGCGTATTCACTCTTGGAAAGCATTGTTAGACTAGGATTCATTCTCAATTTATGAACTATGGATCGTTTCAGAAGCTCATCAAATGTTAAACGGCAAGTCCAGTTTGTGAAACATCCATTCAAAATATATTATATCATTATCATATTTTCTAATTTAAATAGTTTTAATGAATAATATAAAATTTAAAATCAGACAAATACACTAGTCGCTAGCTGTACCACAAAACGAAACAAAATGTACAATAAATCTGCCGATAGGAACTGTTCAAGGCGTACAAAATGATATATGAAATGAAATAGTTAAAGCGGCTGGTAAGAGTATTATTATCTCTAGCACCTGCAGAATGAATGTTGTCTATCATTCGAGTGGTTTCACCAACATGCACATCAGTTTTTAGATTCCTCTTCAAGAGAGCTTCAACCAAATCTTTTATGCGAAGCATAGCGAGAAATCGCCGCAGGTCATATGTCACGGGGGCTTTGTGAAGCCGTAACAGGTTATGCTGAACGCGCGCATAGTTCAAAGTGAAATGATGCCGACTGCGCATGAACAGGTTTTATGCTCCAGAATTGCAGAGTGGCTGTCCGTTTCGAACTTTCAGCGCGTTTCAGCTATCGCTCATCCATACCATGGTTCATATCATTCTTATACCGATTGGATAAATATCGAGCTTTCAACGGGCTTTTTATAAACCTACGTATGGAACCATGCAAGATGCATACACGAATAAGGAAATATTGCGAGAATAAATAGTTTGCTAAAACTTTCTTATAAAGTTTACATTATAAAATTGGATTACTGTTTAGCACGAATAATCGTAGGAAAGAATATGTTTTTGTTTTACTGATCTTACTAGATAAGTTGAGATATTCTTCCAATGGTCAACGTAAGAAACATAACGAGAAAAGGGTAACATCGAAGAAAAGTACATTGGTCGTCATAAAAACATGCCTAGATGTAAGAATAATTTGAACGGGTTTCTGCTCTTCCTAAAATCTTTCCACCGGTTAGATGGTAGTCCGATGCACACTTCACTTTATGATAGTGCCCTTGTTAGAGAGCGAAGTGCAAGCTACTCGTTCTTAAAGCTCGTATGCCCAGGGCAGAGCTTGCTAGAACGGTTGGCAGCAGCGTTCGGAAGCGTTCCTCCGTCGTAGGTGGGATGTACTTTGCCCTCGTTTTTGCATACGTTTAGCAGATTATGTTAAGACATTTATTGATTTCCACTTTTGCATCTCGAGCAGAACTTATTTGGCTTTACGGGTTCCGTTCGACCACCGTCCATAGATTTCAATTACACAGATATTATAGCCCACCCTGTACGTAGCGAGTTACGACGTGCAGCAAGTAACGAAAACTTGTAAAATAATAAAAACCTAGCCCTTTTACGAAGCCAGCAGAACATCAGAATCGCGCAGCGCAAGAGCGTGCATGGACGTACCGACAAAGGGTTTTTGCACTAGCTGATGGGCGCATCGTTATGCGCACTTGCTCGATGTTCGAAGTTTTATTGTTAAGAAAATGCAGCAATTCGAGACAGCCAAGTGCTCGGACACACCAAACTAGACGCTAGTTGAAATGATACGGCTTGGCATGAGTCGTAAAAAATGAGAAATGTGCTACTACCGCTCTGACCTGACCGGCCCCAGCGTTTAACAGGCATCTAAGGCGTTAAATTCGATTTTACCTAAGCCGAACATACCTCTTCGGTGGGTGATTTGGGCGGTAAATGGGGTTTCCATTGCAAGTAGCAGAACGCTCTTAGCTGCGCATGCACGAAATAAAATGCAGCATCGATGTGTTTGGCAGTAGCAGAAATACAGTTAATCTTTAATTGGCCGGTGTGGCACATGTATGATAAAATTGGAAAATACATGTTTATGACTCAAGACGGTTAAATGAATCCGCTTACGCTGCTAGGTGTTATAATGGGTATGCTAGGCCTTGTGGAGATCAGCATGTTCTTGTATTAGACCGTATCATACAGTAGGTACAAGTACAGTACATACAAACTTAAGAAATGTTACAATGCTTTATCTAAAAATTCTTTTGTTTGTGTAAAAACATATAACATATATAACTTGCTATTGCTACACACACAAAGTGAACCTTGGACGAAAGGCAAATGCTTTAGGACGACGAAAATACCGAATGAATGAACGAACGAGTCATTTATAGTTTCCTGGTAGAATCAATACCTCTAGCCGTTTCAACGACCAAAGGCTAATCCAATCATAGGAAAAATAATAAATGACCGAAGCAAACATGATTTCCTTCAACCAAGTGGAGCGCCAGTCTGCATCTGATCCAGAGCTAAACTTTTTCATCCATCGCGAAGATCTTGCTTCGTTATCTAAGCAATCATTCAGCCTCCACCGGAACCATATGTCTAGGTCTCTAAAACTAAGCGATTGAATTTCATGGGGTGTAGCCAAAACGAATTAGCGTCCGTACAAACATTGTGAAACCATGAATAGAGGTAGTGGCGCCAACGTAGTCCACGTAGATCTGTACGGCGAGGAAGGTGTCCCACATCAGAATAGTCGAACTCTTTACAATGAGTTCAATCGTAATACGAGGATGCAGGTAGATTGATTTCGTTCATTTTTCATCATCCTTTAGCGACGCATAATTCCCTAAACAAACCAACAGGCTTGCTAAACCTGCGACTAAAATTGATTATCACGTGACACGGTAGTTACGGGAAATTTTTAATTTAGGTTAGAGTAAACGAGCAGTGCCTCTTTGTCTGTTATCATAATTTAAATGTTTTAGCAATACGACCTGGCCGTTACTACTGAACGGCAAAAGCAAAAAATACTGCAAATGTTTTGGTTGTTTATCACTTGCTATTGAGATAGTTGAGGGAATTATTCAGAGGTGAATTACTTTATTTACTTTTATATAAGCTAGTTAACGACACGGTCCAACGTTATAACCTCATCATTTATTAATACAACATGTTGCAGCACACACTCTTAGGATAGAAATATATAAAGATAAAATATTTAACATAATTTAATAAAGGAAATTGTTACTTACCTGATTGCTCACTCCAATACTCTAATACACCACTTCCACATTTTTTTCCACACAAAAATAAATGAGAATAATCAATAAACCATTGCTCAGCTACGACTTTAAGAAGCATCTTCCATGAAGGAACTAGGAATAAAAAGTAAAGCTGCTCCTCTGATTGAGCTGATTGATCGCCTTTGTTGGGAATACATACAAGCCTAGCCATCCAATTATGAATCTACGGGCTTCTAAGCAACAACCGACTTGGAGGCTTGAATTAATATCAAGAAAAACTCCTTCATCCAATCAATCGCACATATTTCTTCTTATGAAGTAGGTAAAAAACCCCTTCAGTATACTGTAAAATGCTTATCTCCTAATGAAAATTGCCGCGCATCTAAAATGGAACCGAAATGTAGTCCGTAATTCGAAAAGAAGCACGAACGATTAACGTATGTGAAGGGGGGAGGAGGGTGGAGGGGGTAGAGGAAGGAATAATTGAATTGCGGTCAAATAAAACAACCAACCGCAGTGAGAGAGGCAAGCCGACACTGTAACAATTTTTGCTTGGATCCGATATTAAAATACGATCGGTTCCAGCAATTTACCAATTGCTGGTTTTTCTTGTATTTTAAATCCATGCTTCTCACAGTCTTCGATGAGCGGGATTAGAGAAAAAGTTGAATCGTGTTTAAAAGCTTAATGAACCACAGTCTGTTCCCTAATATTAAGGAATGATATGAATGAAAAGCTGCTTCGGTTCGCTCAATTATCATGGCACTTCCTGTGTAAGTAATTACTAAGAAACTGTAAGCCAATTGAAAGCTTCTTTTGTAAAACTCTTCAAATATGAACTCAATAAAAATATTATTTTGCTTTTATTGCGAATTAAATGAAATAAAATTGTGCTGAAAGTATTATAATATTTTTTTTTATTCAGTAGTAACGGTCGAATTAATTTTAGTATAAAAATATTTGAATATTAAAAAAATCAATCAACTGGATCGATAATAGAAATTACTCCCCTTACAACTGTTCCTAAGTTTAAAGAAACTTCTTGATAAGAATTCTTAAAGAAACGCATATTTTTAATTTAGCTAGGTAAACCTTAAGTTATTATTCATGTTTTGTTATAAAGTAATAAAGTTATAAACCAAATTAATAAAGTCAGGAAACTTACTCTTTGAATGAGCTTGAATCTTTTAGTAAATAAAAAGATTAAAGAAATACAAAATCAAAACTGAATTTAATTTTTCTATTTTTACTATCTCACTAAGTTTTTCTTCATCAAAACAAGACAAGCGACACCGAAGAAAACTAAAGCAAATGACGATATAACCGCATCCTACATCCTACATCACATGAGTTGATTGTATTGTTATCTATTGCGTCTGATTTACCTGTATTAGTAGTGTTTCCAATCGTTCAACATGTTATTTAAGATAAAAGAATCGTATCCAATACAATGAAATTTTACCAAATGGTAGGTACTTATGGACTTGGTAGAATTTTTAGCGTACATTATAATAGTCTATAATATTCATACGTCACAAAGTCATTAAATTCGCACGTCAATACCGGGATCTTATATCGTGACATCAAACGAAATACCCTAGAAGGCGGCTCTTTTGACTTCATTGTTCGTTAACGCTTGTTTCATTCTAACTGTCTCATAATCTCCTGGCGCTGATAATAGCCGGCTAACAGAACAAATGGTTAGCACATTTGTCATTACATTCACCCGCTAAGAAAAGCTAAGTTGACATTTATTTCCTTCGGCTCTGATCTTGGTGTGGCATCGACTGTGTTGGTGGGCGCTTTAATGTACGAAACAGCAGGGCTGCTGATGTTGCACCGCAAAGTCGAATCAGCATGCGTAGATTGGTTCGAAAAAAAGTGGGCGCGGCATCGCAACTGACTCGCAAGAGCAGGAAGGCCAACGCTGCCAGTGTGTTGTAGACAGAAGCAGGACAGATAGAAGAAGGATGGTACAGAGCAGAGACAAAAGCTTACATCTCAACGAACACGCAGTCTTAGCTGTTTGGTGAAGAGATTTCAAAGTTAATAGAGTGCCAACATCCTTGCAAGCAGCATCTTGGGAGAGATCTTCTCCGCAGCTAGCTTCTCAATAAGGTGATCGTGAAAAGCAACAACACCGAACAAGAACGTGACGATATCCGAACGGTATAACAAGTTATAAGAGATCAGTGTTCCGTTTTCTGTTATGTGAAACAAGCGAAGATTTCATAGGCGTAAAGTGTGTGAGAGTTAAAGATTTGTGAAACATTGACTGTTAGTTACAGTAGCGTGAACTTTTACACTGTTTACCTCAACCGTCTTCACTTAAAAAGGTTTACAAATCCTAAGTGAAGGTGGAGTTTCGTTGGATTTTGGTGCGATCGGACAATTTCTTCAATGGCTGTTGCTAGCTTAAATATGTCTCCAATCTTCAGTGGATACCCATTCCAAGGTAAGATGTGATTTCATGAATCGATGATCGGTTTGTGTCCTGCCGTCGGCAACTTCTTTTCAGCACAATCTTGTATCGTTCAGCTACAAGTAACATGTTGTAACAATCATAATAAACGATCGACACGGTGTGATACGGTGCAAACGGGGATCATAAATCATTTGATGCACATTAGAAGGATAGTGTGAATCTGTAATAGATAGCTAAATATATTAACGATCACACACGACAGCTGTGTAGCACATGTGTGAGTCCAGGAGGCGGAACGGATGTTTTTCGGTGAGATCAAGAATTTGGTCACTTTTACCCTTATTCAACATATCGGTATACATCAAATGAATAGGTAGCGATGAGTGGCTCAAGTAAACTTAAAACAGTTGCGTCATGATGTTGGTAGCGCTCAAAAAGTAATGATAAATAAAAAGAGATCAGGTCTTCCTTCATTTGTGTGAGGCAAACATTTTCGGCCAAGCAAAACTAGTTCGAACGTAGCTTGAAACCCATCTCTCGTGTTCTACCTGTACCATCGCGGTCGAAAATATCCCTCACACGCTGCTTCTGGCATTCGTAAGATTAATGGTTGTAAATATTTTATTGTTGGTTATTGTGTACTTCTCATGCCACGTAACAAACCTTTACAACCAAGCCCACACTTTCCATTCAATTCGCTTTTAAAAAACAGTCTCAGTAAAGCGAGCGGCGAGTACGAAAACTACTATCAGGTTTTGCTTTAATGCAAATTGGGTACGGTCCTAGCATAAACGAAAAGAAATTCTGTCATATTTACTGACCTTGCGGCAGTAAATAGAAAGAGAAAGAACTTCTTAGTAAAATGAGTGTCAGAATGCCAAGAGATCAGGGTTTATGACGGACGTGATGAGCAAAATCAGTTCACCGTCGGAAAAATTGGTTGGAAAGCAAGCCAAAGAATGAAATCCACACTGACCACGTTTAATGTATGCTGATGCTTGCGGCTGTCATTGTTTTGCACGGACAAGCCTAGGGCTCCATCGATCGTAAAATTCGACAGACAGTATGGCGCGCCAACCATGCAAAAGTTCCGCGTGAGTTGGTTCCTGCACGAAGGAAAGACCAGCGAAGAAGCTGCCGTTGATGACAGCGAAGATGACGATGATGATGATGCTGATGATCTTTGGTGTTCGTTTTGGTGTTGCCTTTCAAGCTTCCAGACGCCTCCCGACGATCTCCATGCAAGTCCCGGGCGGCACGCTTGCTTTGATGTTATTTTTATAATTCCTGTTTCTCAACAACGCCACAACAGCTTAAGAAGCTCGCGCGTCACATTCCACCCAGCGATGCCCATACGGTTCGTGGGCAGCGGTCTGCTCGTTGTTCAGACGGTTTTCATCAGCAATCGTACAGACGGCTCGGAGCGACCTTAAAGGTGAGCTGGGTGTTCGTTTGAAGCTGTGCGGGCTCCGTAGGAAACCCGCTCAGTTCCTCATAATGATAATGTAATGGGTGCCCCGGTATATTTTATTACTTTCTTCTTTGCGCGGAAGGATCACCTCACGGCTCTTGGCTCATCGAAAGCAAAAAGGTATGCGATCGAGCCAAAAGAAGATCGGTGATCACCAGAACACGAACAGGACCGTACCGTTGTTATTTTGGTCGTGATCAAACCCTTTCGGCTTCAAAACTTAACCCACGATACGCACCCGGTATCTTACCAACGTATCAGCCCCAATTCGCGAAGCCGCTTTCAACACGTTTTTTTTCCCGTTGTACCCGCAATGCGTCATCTCTCCATATGCCACACGTACGCGTGAAATAAATCGTCAGGAATTTATTGATGTTCATGTCGGTCCTCCCGCGGATGGAATTCCTTGGTGAACCCAACAATAATGGACCCAACCTATGGAGATAGATACTGTACGAAAGAGAACGATCGAGCAGGACGGGAAGATGCTTACACTAATGCAATAATTTATATGGATGTTTAATATATTTATAAACTAAATGATCAATTTATATGATAAAGCACGGTAAGCGATGGAAAGACAGACGGCGTTGAAGAATGAAAAGCGAAAGCTTTATTCTTTTTTCCTGTTTTTGCAGCATCAGGGCCTGTCGGCATTTACAGACGAGCATAAAGGCGTTACGGGTTGAGCAAGAAATCCCCCTAGGGTCGCGGAATACATTTTAATCAATTGATCAAATTTGGATGTAGCTTCTTCGCCAGATGGTTTCAAACATTGTCCGTCCGATGCTAACATATTGTTAGCTCAATATTCGAGACGTTTTTCATCACATTTAGCTGCCCAACGACTCTTGACGTGTAAAATTCAAGTCCTATTCAGTAACTATGCGAAAAAGCACGAACATTTAACGTATTTATGTTGCCAACATTGTTTTTCTGAACTGTAAATCATCAATGAAAATTCAAATAAAAGGTGCTGTTCATGCTGGCTTTATTGAAAGACTGTTAAGTCCATATTTTCTGATTGGGTAGCGTTCTTTCCTCGAATTGGAAGCAAATAACGCCATCGCAGCTATTGCGTCGTGTAATTACGTTATTTCCAGCAACCTGTAATTGTGTACTTCAGGAGTTACTGATTGATCAAGGCATCAGGCGCAATGTGCAGTTATTTCCTTCACTGTATGTTTATGAATTGTTGTTTTTCGTTGCAATTCTTTAAATTATAAACCAGAGAATTTCAACATAAAATCTCCCGTAAGATGTACAACGAGGTATGCGATTTATATGAATGAAATGACAGAACAAAACAAAAAGCTGTTGATATTTTCCGATGATTTTGGACAGAAAATAAGTTTTCCGTCTATGATAAAAAATGTGCTTATCAGATAGATGCTTATCGTCATCTTTCCACAAAATTATGAAATCGTTTATGATGATACCGTAAAAGCCATTAAATTCAAATTAGGCTAGTGAGAACGGCTTCTGTTTCACTTTAGTTCTAATGCGTGTGGTTTGGTTTTATGCATGTGTTGATGATTCACAAAAGGATGAAATTAGGGTTAGCAAATGTTAATGTTGGAACGATCACGCATTCCGTCTTCAGCGTAGGCATAAGGAATGATAAATGAAGTGTTTTACAAAACGGATGACCTAATAAGCGTAAACCCCGAAAAGGTATCCATGTTTGAGGTTCTTACCAAAACTCCACACGCTCCAAAGACTGGTTTTGTTTCTCTTTTCCACGGATGGCAATAAACAGTAGCTGAATGGTACTTCATCGTGCATATTTTACAGTGCTACTGCACCTATTATGCGGATCTTAATTGATTGCGATTTACACTAAAAACTGCCAAACATGCGCACTCACATCACATCATACCAAAGTGAATCCTTGGAACAGAACACAACCAACACGTTTGAAAAACGAGAGTAAAGAAAACGGAAAAGCATATAATTATACTTTTCATCAACATGATAGACGTGATAAACGGAACGCAAGGCACGAAACGAAAGCTTTTTTTTTATATTCTGGGCCGCTATGAACACGATGAAATCATTTCCAACCTACCAACCGGAAGTTTTCGTGTCGAACGCGACAGAATGGATCGCTTGAAAGGGAACGGAAGTCTTTTAATTGATTTTAAGTCTTCAACCAATCGCCACCCTCAAAACACCTGAATCGCTTGTAATCCGAGGGTTGGAATGGGTCTTTCTCAATTAAATAGCCTAAGAAAGTCGTCAGAACTGACGGAGGCGGTAAGCGACCTAAGCAACAAAAAGAAAAGGCCCACTAATGTGACCGAACAATGTGACACCAAACTAGCGCCTTCTAGCACCCGAAACACGAGCCGTTCTGGTTGTTCACTTCACTGCAGCGGGTTTGTAAGCGTTCCCTTTGATCTTGATACGAGGGTTACTCCTCAGGTCGTGGTGCAGCTAAACGCTGGTGGTCCTGGGTGTGCAGTGTGACAATGTGTCGACGAACATGACACGACTCATTTGTATTGTAACCTTTGAGGCAGACATTTTTAAGCTACCTTTTTCTCATCTTTTTCCCTCTGTTGTCCCGACAATGGTTCAAACGATCCGTTTTCTCATGCTTTTCTTTTGCGTTTATTTCTCCACAGGTCAGGGACGTGTGAACCAACTAGGCGGAGTGTTCATAAACGGGCGTCCCTTACCGAACCACATACGGCTGCGTATCGTCGAGATGGCTGCGTCGGGTGTACGACCTTGTGTGATATCGCGCCAACTACGAGTATCACACGGCTGCGTTTCAAAGATCCTTAATCGTTACCAAGAGACTGGTTCCATTCGACCAGGCGTCATCGGAGGATCGAAACCACGGGTATCCACACCGGAAATTGAAGCACGCATCGAAGAGCTGCGCAAAGCAAATCCCGGTATATTTAGCTGGGAAATACGGGATAAGCTGATAAAGGATGGACTCTGTGACAAAACATCGGCACCTTCCGTCAGCTCCATAAGCCGTCTGCTGCGTGGCGGTCGTCGTGACGATGTGGATTTGCGTGGAAATCATTCGATCAATGGGATCCTGGGTGGCTCTTCGTGTGATGAGGATAGTGATACTGAGTCGGAGCCTGGAATTACGCTCAAGCGCAAACAGCGTCGTTCCAGGACAACGTTCAATGGAGAGCAACTCGAGGCACTGGAAATTGCATTCAGCCGTACCCAGTATCCGGATGTCTACACACGCGAGGAGCTCGCCCAGAAGACTAAGCTTACTGAAGCACGGGTACAGGTTTGGTTCTCGAATCGCCGTGCACGTCTTCGCAAACACATGAGCTCCCAGCAAATGGTAGCATTCGGCGCTACACAATATCCTTCACAGTTTGAGCAACAGGCAGCGGCTGTGGCCGCCGTAACTGCTTCTTCCGGATCAGGTTCGCCCATGGGAGCTGGCTCTTGGTCACAGTGCTACTCATCCTCACCGACCCAGTCTGCTACGATTCATGCACCGTCACAATCTTCATACAACCCGCTGGCCCAGACTATGATCCATCCAACCTCTGCCACTATGAGCCCTCCCGCTTCTATGAGCCCTCCCAGCTCGGTGAGCCCACCGGTGTCGCATCCTGGAGCGCATTCTACCTCTGTCTCGCCAATTCCACAACTTACCAGCGGAGGCACGGTTGCCAACAGTGCAACACAGGCGTCCGGATATAACTACTTCTCTATGCTGGACAACAACCCCCAACATGTGTCGCTGCTCCCGCATCACACCCACACAGCCCATCACCACGCCGGTCAAATTAGTGCCGTTCAATCGTACGCAACCACCTATCCTACGGCAACGGGCAGCAACGGCATGGATTCCAACTCACAGTGGCAGCGCTCTAGCAGCGCTGCGCACAAACCCACTGCAAGCGAGTGGGACGCTTATAGGTAGGTTGACTTTATGGCTTTTTATGTGACGGCATTTGCCTTCCGGTGCCTTTTTTAACACCACTTCCTTCCCCTCGCAAATGTACAGAAATTAATAGCCTTTATCCTTTTCGTTTTTTTTTTTCTCTCACTTGTTTAGTTCGTTTTTCTCCAGCAATATGGGCCACCACCATGCGCACAATCACCCACACTACACATCGGCAACAGCCGCGGCAGCAGTTGCAGCGGAAGCTAAATCTGGCTATCCGTACTTCGGGCAACTGGGTGGACTAGAGATGAGTCGACTTCACTGCTAGATTGGCACAAGAGCGAACAACTTCAAATAGGCAGTTAAAATAAGAAGCACGCGAGAATAAAAGGACCGTTATCAGCAGGATTGATAATAATCTCAGCAATTTAATGATATTGGAGTTGAATTCAATTGATTGTACAATTTTATATACTAATACATGTTAGTCTAGCGATAGAACTAGGTTAGTTCACAGATGCCTTTCCGGGAACTATGGTGCCTGTATTCTCTTGCAACCACAATTTCCATTGCATTTCGAGGAAAAGTAGGCGTTGATCTTATAAATGATGAGGCAGTTACTAGCAGTTAAAATAAGTATAACAATAATGCTTACAATTAGTTAGGGTTAAGATATGTCATAGAATAATTTATACTAAATCTTAAACGCAATAACTGTACTGATTACAATTAAGGATAAATACTGAAAATACATTAAAATACAAATAATAAATAAAAAAACAAATAAATTGCAACGGTTAAGTGTTGATTGCTAAAAGTTGTTTGAAACAAATGATTCTTCCTTCTCTTCTAGGTACTTTACAGGTTTGATTTCGAATTCGTTTTTATCTTGGCACATTTGATTTAATTTTTTGGTCTGTTTGTTTTTTTTTTCAATATCATCATCAATCGCAACGATTATAAAAATAAATGTGATGTATCCATGATTCGTATACTCTGAGAAAATGTGTGTTTGGAGACTGATATGAAATGTTGCTCCAGTTGCTCGTGCAATAATGGGACAAAATAAATGTTTTAATAGCTTTGAGCTGTCATGGAATTTATAGGCATCCCACATCTACAGATACAATGTGTGGTATCATGGAATGCTCAATCGTTGCAAAGGTACATTATCGTTCCTATGATGGATCGTTTTAGCCTATCCATAGCGTACCTTCACACTCTTTGTTGTCCAACTACCGTACTAGTAGGAGAATGCTTGGCGTGAAAAAAGTTTCCTGTTTGTCAAATGTTTATTACCGATCATCCTACAACGATGCTAGACGGACGAAGGCTACTCGAGCAAAATCCCATAGACATATTTATGGTGGGCCAGGCATGGGACGGTTGTAAAGTGTTTATTCAACCTTGTTATCGCCGCTTGATGTTCGTGAAATCCTATCCGTGATACAAGAATGAGAGAGAGAATGAGTAATAGACAGCACGTGGGCGAAAGAGAGAGAGAGAGAGAGAAAGAGAGAAAGAAAGAAAGAATTAGGAGTCAAACGAACGTTTTACGTTTTCACATTGGGCCAAGGAGCTGGAGAAAATAAACTTCAATGAATACTCGGGACACCGTTCGAAGGAAGAGACCAATAAAACGTCTTGAACAGTATGTAGTCTTTTTCCTAAATTGGTCACATTTCATTCTGACTATTCCAAGTCGAGTATCCTTGCTTTGGCTCTAAATGCTTCATTCTATTCTGTGATATGGCTTGCAGCGGAATGAGCAAAGAAAGGACAGCCTGGAATTCCAAGCGTAGCATAGTTTTCAGTCCCGAGCATGTTGGTTCAGCTTAAAACTCATTACCATTCTTCGAGTATGTTGTTTTTTTTTCCTATGTGTTCTGCTACCACCGACCACTGCTCAGCAGCGTGGGCCTTGAACCATTGCTAAAGCCTTAATTATTTGCTATCGTCTCGGGTGGTAATTTAGAAATAGCAGGGCGCACAGCACAGGACTCGATGATGACGGAACGCATACTGAGCGGACGGATTGTTCACATTTCAACACTCACTCGGGGACAGCAAAGCGTACAGCTTCTGATTTCCTACTCATCGGTATCATCAGGGAAAAACAGCGGGGGTGAATGTCCATATTTTTGGGTCTAATATAAACGAATCCCTGCAACCATGCTTCTCTATCACATACAGCTCTTCGTACTTGGCCGGCAAAGATAACGTGATTGGAATAATAATATGAGTGAACGAACGATTACAGCAGAGTGTTCTAAGTGTGAGAAGAAATAGTAAAAAAAAATGAAATGTTTGGATTCCTTCAAGGATAATTTTCATTGGCGCATTCCATGCTAGTGGTTGTCTGCTTGTCATTTCTGTTTTATTTTGCTAAAATATCTTGTGCATCTGTTTTTGTGATGTGTTATAGATGAGTTTTACTATTGTTTTGTATACATAAGCCAAACAATAAAAAAATCTTTTTTATTTGATTAGAAACGGCTAGGCCTAGTTGCTTGAACTATTATTTGAATGATAGTCAAAATATGGTTGTATTAACTAACAGATATTATTTATATCTCGTTTATCACTACCCTTTTCATCATCAATATTGTTTCCCAGACGTCAACAAGGAAATCGAAATCATCTTAGATTTAGATGATTGTCTTTTTCACAAAACAGGCCAAATCTCCCCGGAAATGACAGCCTGAAAAGAAAGTGATATTAGTGGCAATCAAAACTCTCACAGAGTAAAGCAAACTGGCCATGACCTTTCTGCGAAAAAAAGCCGCACAGAAACATACACCCTAACAATAACACATTAATTCTATTCTGGGCTCGTGTGCTACACACACACACACAGTAAGGGCATCAGTATCTGTTAAGCTGCTTTGGCTGTTCGTTTCAAGGTGCCCATCGCTTGACATTGTTTTGTTTGGCACAATGTGAATTATACACATCCACTTATGCATGTATGGTGCCTATACGTCTCTGTAAATTAAGCGAAACCAACGCCTTCTCATATCGATTGTTTGGTTGGGCAAGTTTCCACAGTAAAAAGTAAATGGGTCGTGGATATGATAATCTACCACCACTAGGTTTTGCAACAAAAAAAAAAACGCCTCCGGTTGTCAGTGTAATGTAAGGGATCACATGGATAAGAAATGGTGTAACTGCTGCAAAGGATTTTTTAAGCTTGCTGAACCATGCATAAGATGCTATTCCCATACAAACAGGTACAAACGTACACACATACAACACATCACTCGAATACAATGCTTTCAGGCTTCGGAGGAAAATTAGATTTCAAATGGAAAACGTCCAATTGCATTGCAATTCCCCATATGTGAAATTGCATACGAACCTCGTCCGATGGGATCTAGCATTTTTTTTTTAAAGTAATCTGCCTTTGTTACAACTCAATTATCTTTTGGACACCGTAACGGATTCAACTGCAGCATATGCAAAGAATCTTCTGCTTGGAGATAGGCTCACGTAAGTAAATTATTACGGACAGCTGTGACATCCTCGTTTACAGCACTAAGAAAGCTGCCATGTGAATGTGTAATCTTAAAGACAAAAAATCACTTGAAATTATATCTATATTTTTTTATGAGACAAGTTTATCATTTAAATTTGACCGATAACATTTCAACGTTCCGGTAATAAGTTTGCGCTACCAGTTTTATAATTGTAGTTCGATAATAAGGATTAGATTAATTCTAAAATGAAAAAATTGCGCTTCTATACATGCGTTTTTCTAACGCATTCCCGACGCATAAAATATCTCTCTACTTGGATTCGTCTGTGTGACAAGTGTGACTAAATGATGCTCCTGGGTCAAAGATAAAGGTTTATAGCTATGGGGCGATAAGCACGTGCTTGCTTTCTGTTTTGTTTTTTACATCATTTCCAATGCAGGTGTCATGGATAGGACAAAGGTAAATTGTAGAAAATAGCCAGAATATTAAAAATTCTTCTAATTTTTATCAATTTTCTTTTTAAAAATAATGGTTGATGGTTGTTTGACACGTAAAAAGTTGTTTAAAAAAAATCACTGAGAATTATGAATGTAGAGATATTTTAAAAAATCAATCATTATAATGATATAAAATTGTTTATGTTACTTATTATTGAATGAACTAATTATAAGTGTTTATTTCTATGATTTGTAAAACGCATTTAAAGGCTTAATGACTATGAAATTACCACTACCGTTTAATATTTGGTAAATAATATAAATATCTTAGAGATGTATGAATGTATTATTTTTTTTAGCTAAAACTGCTCAATTAAAAATAATTAGTTACATACATTTATGTTTTGCCGAAAAACATGGATATTCTTGATTATATGTACATTCAAAATTACCTTAACGCTATCGTTACTAAATACTGCTAAGAGCAGCATTAAGACAAATCGAGAGCAACGCCGATTGAATATTTCCATATACGGAATTGGACTATATCCATAGGATTCGGTATGATCGGATGAAAACGCTGGCAAAGCAATGACTTTCAACCTTAAATGGTTTACACATTATTGAGAAATCGAGTTCCCTATCATTAAGCTTCGACAGATGTCGAATATCGATTGATCTTGACCAATCATTCGTCTTCGTCAATCTTAATTCATTGATGCTTGTCCGTAGCTTCGGGGTGGGCTAAACATAATCGCACTTAGGCTAAGAAAAAGTATGCCCAGCTTTTGTACGAAAACCAAACGGATCAAATTTATCTGCAAAAACGCATTTATCCTAAATAAATGAGTAATGTAATTTTCTAAGAAATAATTCTATAAATAGAGCCGTGGGCAGCAGCAATAAAAAAAATCAAAGAATATTTTATAACCCAGATTTTAATGGTAGGAATAAAGTGGGTCGTAAATTTTCTAAAAGCCTTTTCATTCGGTTTAAACTTGAACATAGAATTAATTTCAAAACGCACGAGTCGTTGTTAAAGGTTACTATGGCAAACAGCAAAAGATGAATGAGGGATTGAGAGTTCACAACTCAGTTAAAAACAAGATTGCCACTCATTGAACTGTCTCTTAGCAACGAAAAGGAATACTAGATTTACGATACATTGATGTTTGATTTTGTGACCGTTTCTCAAACTCATGATCATCTTAGGACAAATTTTCATTATGGATGCTCTGAATGGTGCATAAATCGAGTTAGTTATATTGCAATACTTGTAAAAAGATACATTGAGTATGAGAGCATCGCCAAACGAAGATGTTTTGAATGGAACGTTGAAAAACGCTAGTTAATTTTGAAAATACCAGATAATGTGTAAGACAATTAACATTCGTTGATATGTAATTCTTTAGCTATGCAATTCTTTTAACATTTAAATATTACTCTTTTCTGCACACTGACAATGTAACCAATAAAACCAAAATGATTCAAAATGTGCCAACGCAACATTGTCTGTCAAGACTTCACCATGCCTTAGGAAACTATTAGCAGACGCTTTCAATTTTGCCTCTAGGCCAAAAGGCCCCGGTAATAGTTTGTGGTCCTGCTGGACCACCGCAGTTTACAAGTCACTTTGCTTTCATGTTCAAAATCAACGTAAAAGTGGAACGAAACTAATCAACATTTCAATTACACCAAATCTCTAAAACCACATGCTTGAATGTCTTTTTTTTTCTCGATATGGACTAAGGCGACCAAACGAAAACGGAAGAAGTGCTAGAAGAAAGAATTTCAGAATTCTGATGAACATCGAATCAGATGTAAATGATGATTGATACGATGTGATGTGTCTCTTGGCTCAACATATCAAAAGCAACAACAGAAAAAGCGCTGATGGTATTGCTCGTGCGGGAATCACAAACGAACGAGCGTTGGACTAATTATACCACCACTGAGTTTTATTTACTGGCCGATGAGAGGTTTTCAACGTAACCGCTCAGTTTGTCTGCCTGTGGGGGATGTTTGGCTCGGTTGCGTTTGCCTTTCATGATGCGAATCATTTGTTCAAATGGCCCCAAGATGTCTACAAGTTGCAGCCTTCGTCTATTGTACGATGTTCTACTCTGCGCGCAGGATGTAAGGTGCGTGTTCACATGAAGACGATAAAAAACGACTTATCGCTGGTGGACCAACCGCAGGCCAATAACGAACGAACGACAAATTTGGACAGCAATCAACGATTTCGTTTTTCGTTTTTCACACTACACTACGCTAAGGTGATACAATTCATCCTCTCATCCGGTTCAGAAATCGTTCAGTGATTTGAGATTTCATTATTAAGTGCTAAATTGTGTTTTTCTGCTGTTTTTCTCTATTGATGCTTGGGGCGTTGCAATTGAAACTGATAATAGTGTGGCAACTTTTTATCCGTTCTTACAAAATGCTAATGCATAGACTGTTCACAGAAGCATCTTGTCGACAATGTAGAACGACTAGGAGAGTAATCAATAGTGGAAATATCAATTCTTTTTCTTATTTGCACAACCACCGTCGTTCGTGTTGACTCATTGCAGAACATTCTGACCAACTACTACTTCATAACTACCATCTTACAGATTAATAGAAAAAATCATGTGAAATGGCGCTTTTTCGTTTGATTAACGTACTATTGTTTGCTTAATTTTCATGATGCGTACTGGTTGAACTAGCGTTTCATGTTTATGTAAACTACAATAAACACGATCATTTCACCATTTGGTAGCGATTTCTTTTTATAACCTGTTAAAGATCAAGACCCCGCTCATTAACTATTTCGCTATGCGTATCCCACATCATACATTTAGTTTATCAGTGTTGACAACCAAATTATCTGCCTTCGACGCAACGGTGTAATGCCTTCAATCAACAACTGCTAAGAAGCGTAAAAAATCTCTTCAAGTAACCGCATCACTGCAATCGATTGGAACGATGGTATAGAACCCGGGCAGCCAAAACAACCATTAATTCATCCGTATAACTTTATCACTTTATCCTTTATTTCGTGCTCCGGTGATCCGACGATCGCGATAACATACTTCGATCGGTCGCAATCGAGCGGATAAATTCGGAACGCCTATGGTGGTGTATATGCTTTCGGAGGGGCTGATCAGTTGACTGTTGTTGACTGGTTGCCAGATCACAGGCAAGCCGAAGAACGCAGATCTGTGCCTGTGGTCGTTCACCGTGTCAGTGGGAAAAAATCGGCCCACCCCTTTTCAGCGGTTCTGACCGCGCTATTTTGTCTTCCTTTGAGTGATGAATGTCGGGGTGAGTCGTTGCAGCAGCGCCGAGATGCATGAACGTGAGCAAATTACATGCCATAAAGTGTTGCAGTATGTAATCAAATTAAGGCATTCGGGCCCTTTAGTTATCGGGCTGCCGCATCCTCGGCCTCAACCGCAATCGTAAGCTGAGGCGCACTGAGGTGACTCTGGTCCGCACCCTGATATATTCCGAATTTCGCCTTGGCTGGCAGGTAGGCACGTAGAGCTTGCTTGATTTAGAGTAAAAGAAATTGGACTGGCACAATCAAATGGACGACGGGATGCACAAAAAGCAAAACAATCATATCGCGATATGAATCGTCCCGTGCCTTCCACCACCATTAACTCGGCCGATGAATTGGACAATCGCATGCTTCGGATGGAGCATCGGTATGCTGTTGAGGTATTCTGAAGGTGGCGAAGCGTTCGCGCCAAATCCAAGGAATACGAACTGTTTCTTCCCAAACCATACCAACCGATACCTACAGCTGGGCCTATCATTAAGCCCTAAAGCATGCTAATAGTGTGCTAGTATTCGTGACAGGATGGTAGTGTACATGACCTGTATCAGCAATGGGAATATTACATTCAAACAGTGGGAACTCAAAGAAAGGCGCGACACAATGTCGTGATGAATATTTGCCAGCCAAGTTAACTTACTTGACTTTTTGTGACCTTCATATAAACAACGTCTTTTTTATTACTAGAAAGCTCATCCATAACCAGTTTATTAACAGTTTTTGGTGTGACAAGCTGTTGAATTTAAGGAAGTAGGAAGAAGTTGTCCATTGAACGCTGGACTAATTCAATAATGCCTCTTTGATTCGTAAACCACCCACAAGGTGGTATTGTTATACACATACAGGAAAGGTTATTCCTGTTTTAGGTGCCACACATTGAGACAGGTTGAATGCACAGGTCAGACCGTCGATCCTTGTCGATGTCTGGTTGCGCAGGCACTGTGTGTGGCAAGCCAAAAACATGACTTCTGTCCTACGGCATACGCACAGTCGTAAATAGCAGGTTGCCGAGCGAAGAAACATGGTGCAGTGTATTCCAATCGCATGCCAATAGCCGTACACATATTCTTTTGTCACTTTCGACCAAAATCCTATCGGGCCGGTAGTTCCAGACCTGTCGTCACTTTATTTATTGTTTTCTTTGTACTATTCCGAAATTACGTTTTCATCCTAAACGTATGAACGTTATCTACGTTCGCCTTTTTGAGCAATGGTAAAACGCTGTCGGTGTTCTTCACGTTGGTGCAGTTGAGTCCTTCTCATGTTTTATATTCCGGTTGCCCACGTCTCGCTGCCTGCTGATCGAAGGAAGGACAGCATCGCCAGGGATCAAGGAGAAAGAGCAAACGGCAACAGCATTGCGACGAAGTAGGCGACCCAAACGATAATTAATTATTTTGTCATAGCTCATTTCGTACGCAAAACGAGGCTACGCGTACGGTAGCGTTCAGTAAAACATGAGTATGAATTAATTTGTGCGGTACTTTGTCATGGTTGTTGGTTGTTTGTGCAAAACGGTGACCTGCCCATGTACTAACGAACATAACCAACGAAACTCCAACCAACAATAGTTCAAAAGCCGGGTACGGTGCTGACTACAATGAAAATGGCAGCTGTGCACGTGCGTAATATTAAATTACATGTATAGGTGAGAGTGTGTTCACTATTATCGTACTTCATTAGTCATGTTACAGACATATTTTCCAAAATGTCAACAAACGATTGCAAAATCATAATAAATAGCTTGATACAGTGCACGTTTCACAGCCACATGGTACATTAGATCTTATCCGTGCTGCTGTTGATAATTAATTTCTGCGGGTGTTGGACGTTCCACCGTTACTGAGAGCGTTGCTAATTAGTTATGATATTTGTAAAACATTTATTTTTCTCCTGTACAAGCATCTGTTACAAGGCTGTTTATTGATACTAGAAACGCTTATATTTACTTAAGGAAACGTATTGTTTTAAATAATAAATATAATGATTGCATCAGATGTCTAAAAATGATTAATTACATATTTAAAGACATTTTTCATGATCTGCTGAACTTAAATTCTTTTCTTTCTATATAAAATTGGTGTCAAAAGGAGAACGTCTGAATTTCGTTGCCAAACTCTCCAGCAATCTGCAATATCTGTGGTACGTATAGAATTTTAAGTATTTCAATTATCTTCATTATTTTCATAATACTTCAGGTTTCTAGTTAATTTTTCAATAAAGGAAACGTATACAGTACACTAAAAATTGCAATTATCTAAACATGTTGCCCCATGTCACACGGGTTTTTGTTTACACGTGTCACTTTATCTTTCTTTCACATTTTTACTTACCACTTAATAATTACTTACCACTTAATAATTGATATCCATTATGTGTCTCATGCAATTACCACATATTAACAACGAACGCCGATCGTTTCACTCCATCGCAAGATGTTCCAGTTGGAGCAAGAGGTGTGCTTTTTTGTTCACTTATTTACATCATTCAAAAGATCACGGTGCGCTTCCACTCGCATACGTATACGTACGACCCGTGCGAACTTTATCAAATCGGATTTGCTCGGTTGAACGTAGCAGAAAAATGTTAATAAGTCATACTTCTTAAGTAGATGTAGATAATCAAATTATGAACGATCGAAACACGGTCAACTTACGGTTTCGAGGGGTTGAGCTAATCAAGCGCATCTTTTACCCTGCGACAGGAAGCCCGCGCGTTTTTGAGGGATTCATTCATAAACACGAGAAGGTACAAGTGGACCATCAAACCATGTTTTAGACACACAGACACACTCGCGTAGTAGAACGCATTTCTTGTCCACCGATTCGTTCTACGGTACAGTCGCTTCCGATTTGTATGGGTAGAAAATCAACTATCGAGTGTTTATTTACGGGACTTCGATGTCGAGCGAACAGTAACAAAAAGTTATAATACGCCAAAACGCAAACCTTGCACCCGAATCGAATAACCGTACCAAGACCATGCCAAATGTTGGATGCTGAGAAGGAAACGATTTCCGGATTGCTTGAAATTGGACCGCAGCCGAATCGATTATACGTCGCATTTCGGCTTTCCGCAAACGATTCCGCTGATCTCGATTCATGGTCGATTGTTCGAGATTCATTTCATTAGCGAATGAATATGCGTTTGGTGTTCGAATTGTATTGTCAATAGTTAAGGTAGTTAACATAAAGTTAATGAAGGGGAAGACCTACAAGCCCATACCTTTTTACAAAAATATTTGCTGCAACTACTTAAGTTAGACTGCAACATCGCTGCCGAACCCGAGTTAATACAAACCGTTTCTTTTATTGCTCGGTGGAACTTTACCAAACTTCCAGATGGCCAGTGCCTTTGAGTGCTGCGACAAACCACAAATACCACCTTAAACTCGGGCAAGCAATGAAACCCGACCGAACCGCACGGAAAGACCCAGAAGCAGCTGCACCGAAATTTGGAAAACTAATTTTCACGGGTCTCAAACGTTACGTTCGACTGGAACGAATTTTCTTTCAATAAAATACTGAAACGCGATGCTGAAGCAAAGGCAACAGCAGTCCCTTTTTCCAGTGGTGCTTTTCCGAGACCGATAGCAAGCACCGAAAAAAGCCTTCCAAACTTTGAAGCTTTTACTTTGGAAGGTTTTTGGCCATTGGAGCAAATAGAACTGAAGTGAATTGCTGTAAGACTTTCTTGAGTTATTTTTGTATGCATTTGTAAGTAGTGTGAATTTGTAGGAAAATTAAACTGTCGTTTGTTAAAAGAGGAGCTGCTTAAAAATTTTATTCCTATTTAGAAGCAGTAGTTCACGTACTTGTTCAGTCATTGTTGACGGGGTGTAACACGTTTGTCATTTTTATGTCTAGTTTTGCATTGAATTATAACAGAATATTTTAGAAATAACTAAACAATTTAGCATTGATCATAATAAATCTTAAATAAATGTAATCTTTACTTTTAACATCAATCCTGAATAAAGTTTTGTCCGACAAACATTTCTTGCTGGGCAGACATGGGTTTATATCTCTAACAGTCGTTCACTTAACAATCTGACAGGTAAGGTGTAGATTTTTATTTTTCTTTTTCGCTATTTACGAAGGCCTCTTCTCTCTTCCATCCCAACAACACCCGAACCCACGAATCCACACAACCGATGTGACGGAACGGGTTGGCGTGATTTGGAACTCATTGATTTTACACTTGTTCCGAAATACAATATTACTTCCATCCCAAACTGAACGCAATGAACGTCAAAGGAAATGGGAATAAAACTGGTAGCACCCAAACGGACTATTACCAATGGCTGATTTCAATCAATCGAAACCGATCTTGAGCTGACAGTAGACAATGTACAGAAAAAATGCGCGCAATCATCCAATCTGTTGCTGAGCGACTCCGGTCAGGATCATCCTGGCCTACTTGAATGTTTTCGAACCTGCTCAAAACCTTTTCTCACGTCCCTTTGCGCCGGCAAGTGATACCGGCTCGTGTGATTGCTGCTGCTCCCATCGGTTAAGCGATCCCGTTTAATTTCAATTTAAATTTCCATACCACAAAGCAGTTCATCTGTTGCTAATCGGCGATGAACGAATTACATGCTTTGCGCTTCTACCGCGGAAGCTTTCGAGTTTTTGATAATTCTCTCACTGAACTAGAAATGCTCCGTGTGCGTCTGGTGCGTCGTCACATTCACCTGTACCAAAACATAGCGCTTTTCGAAACTGAAACCTCACCTCTAGATTCCATTAGGATGGCTTTCCTTTGCGCATTCCAGGATTCCTAGTTTTGGTTCTTATTCTTCATTCGCTACTTATTTTTCTAGTACAAAGCGAGAATGACAGATCGAGCGAGTCATTGAAGGAGCAGCTAATTAAGGATATGTGTATACCATAGATCATTTTACTCATGCCATAAAGCATGGATGCAAGCATGCTTTTGCTTTCGTTGAATCTTTTTATAAAAACAAACCTTTTCACATCTAGTTTGATGCTTCATCAGTAAAGGGGGCAGTGCAAGTAATTAGGTGATCTCGTTTCTAAAACAATGTACCCGGTGCAGACCACACTTGCTGCAATCCAGTGAGGTTGCGGTGTTTTAACTCCATCCCAAACAAAACAAAACTCGAAAGAAACTGTACCACCAACGCTTAAATTAATGTTCCGCAATCAAACATACCATCCCTCATCAAATGATCAAAGTTTAGGGTAGGCAAAACGCGTCGATGAGCGAGAAAAATATAATTAATGGCAAGCAATTAAAACCAAGCCTTTGCTACGTGACCATCGCTCCTGCCGAACAGCATACAGTTGGGTATTTGGGTGAATTGGTTAGAAATATTTGAAATTATTGTTCTTGTCTTTTGGTTTTATCTGGTTCATTTGTTTAAGGTGAGCTTTAAGCCTCAATTTCAAATAAATTTATCAATCCATTTTTTAGGATAAAAAAGGTTGGGTGGGGTGAAATTGTTTTAAATTCGAAATGTATTTAAGATATGCGTACGAGCAAGAGTATCAGGACATTTTTAAACGGTTTGTTCATTACAGTAACTCCAGCCGAGTACGTCGATTAGAAACGTTTTAACATGCGTCTGAAGGAAATTTTCGTAACATGTACGCCAACGCACACTTTACTGTAATCTGCATGCTGAAGCAAATCGTTCCAACGCTTTTTCGATGTGTGACGTCTTGCGCTTCTGCTCATGATGAAGATTTTCCAAACTGATTGCCGGCCTGAGGCCAGTAGACAAATATGACAAGGGTAATGGGACCGAAAAAACACACACGTCGTTTTTCCCTCTGTTCGGCACCCATTAACACATTTTAACGATCTGCTTTTCGAATAATGGACGTCCTGGGGACTGTTGTAGCTGTGAAAAAAAGAGACCACACGACGGCATGGTGACATTTCGACGAGGGAAATCCGTACGACCCCTCCCTTAAACGGTATGCCCGTCCCAGTCGGCACAATTGAAAGCTCCTCCTCGAGGCGGCGAAGGATGGTGATGAATTTATGTATGGAAATCACTATCATACCTGCCGCGGCCATAGGATAAACTAGGAAAATCAAATGAACGAAACCGTGCCGCACGCAGTGTGAGACAGAGCGAACCAGATAGAAGGGAAAACAACAAAAAAGCGTTAAGGACGAAGAAAATGAGAATGAAGCAAAAGTTAGCCGAAAAAGGAAGCCCGGAGAAACACATCATCGATGGTGGCAGTCCGCCGAGTAAGTGTGGACGGGAGAAAATGTTTGATTTGTTTGATTAAATTAACCGTGAAGCGTGCAGAAATTCAGCATGCAGCTGGAGCGGCAGAACACACAGCTACCCTTACCTTCCCCGTCAACTTTGGTAGAGACTGGTACGCCAATCATAGCCAGGATAATATATATCTAGCGAACGTGTGTATGTGTGTTGGGATAGGACTAACCGTTGACGACGCTCGGAAGCTTCTTTTTTTTTATTTGGTTGCAGGATCAACGCTTGTCCTGATGCTAAATGCCACCGTGTAAATGGTCGCCAAACAGAGCTAACGCACTGCGACGTGCTGGTAGTAAAGCGAACGAATCGGATTGAGGCAAAGTGTCATCAATATTTCATAAACGATCGTGGCGGTGGCCTTCGTCTTCGTTCCTTTTCCAACCTTCCGTCCATTGTTGGAAGCAGCGGAAAAAATTGGATCTCCGTCACACAAACTTTATCTACCGCTCCGCTACACGTTCTCAAGGCTCGTGGATGCACGCTGCCGCAGCGGCAAACGAGTACGAAAAAAGGACATGCGACGGACGCAACGACACAGCGTCGCTAGGCCGGGTGCGTTTGGTTCGATTAGTTCCGGCAGCTAGCTGGATGGAACGGTGGTATAGTTCGTGGCCAACGACGATGCAGACGGCAGGGACTGGGACGGCTGTGTGGTGCAACTATCTAGCACACGAGCAGCACTACATCCCCATTAGATTTGCCTGGTTAGCCGTGCGTCCTGGCCCGGATGCCATGTCCTGGATGCCTGTTCGGGCGAAAGATTTATGGAGTGCTGGCGTTGATCGACGTAATTAAGTTTATTGTACCACAATTCCCTGCAAAGTTTGAAGCCGTTTTTATTTGTTGCCGAGATTCGTAAAATCGAGCCACGAATTTCATCGCGGCAGAGCTGCGTTAAAAATGCATCCTTCCTTTATGTATTTCAACTCTATTGGCGCATTTTTAAAACTGTTAACTTATTTTCCCCATAATCGTAGCGCTAAGTGAAATACTGATAAGCTCATCGTGGTTACAGTTGAATGCTGCGTAACGCGACATGGCCTTGGAAATGTTCCCTTTAGCTTTAGCCCCACAACATTTTCCAACAAAAACGCGTTCCAACGATAACTACATTCTACCTGCCATACAGTTGTGGTTCTAGTTACGGTACAATCACTAGTTCTTCTTCGCTTCCCTTTACTATTGCATGGTTTCCTAGGTTAATTTTGCAAAATGCATCGAAAGTCACACCCTATCGTAGTAAGCGTTGAAACGCCGGTTGTCATTTTGTTAATGCGTTTGTTTTGTTAACAAGCATGCAAATAGGCATGTCCACAACAGCAGACGATCACCATCCGGCTTAGATAAGGTCATATCTTTCTTATAAGCAGTAGTTGCAGGATCCTTTTGCTTGCATTTTTTTCTTATACTCATGAATACTTTGCCATTGGTATCGGAATGAACTATGTAGTGCCCTTGTTTGTTTGTTTTTTTTTTTTGTAGTTCTATATCGTACAGCAGTTAATGCATGGTGTATACCCAACTGTTGCCAATCGAAACACTGATAAGTACGGTCAACGACTCTATCATGGTTTCTGAGTCGTAAAATTCGACAAAAGCAAGAACAATAGTTGAAGTAAAAGATATTCGCAAAGGCAAACCTTTAACTAGCACAAGACTCTGGTGGTTCTGATCGTTTTTCGAAACGTAACAACTCTTTCTTAGCATTGACGAAACTCATTTCATTAAAATAGAAAATAAGATATATTTTACATTAATCGCACTTTGCTACTGTACTAAATAACACACCTATAGCTACGTGGCAGCTACCTACGGTTCGAAGCTTCCAACAACCCTAATAAATTTAAGTCAATGCAGAAGCATGCGCTCTAAATTATACGGCTTGCTTTGCAACCCATCCAATAAGGGGTAATCTTTTACGCCTAGTCATTTTTTTGCTCCTTGCTACGTTTCAACACATTTGGTGCATCCTCTTCAAGATTGGAGCAAAAACAAAAAAAATGCGCGTGCTGGCGGGTATTTATGCTCCCTATGCCCTACACGATAGTAACGTTCCTACATCAAAGAGCAGGGAAGCAAATGAGTTCGCCGATTCGCTCACTTTCGCTTTCATCAAGTGTGGAAATAATTAATTAGCATCGATGCGTTGTGCACCACCGCTACCCACCAGGAAGATGCACGAGTAAATGCAGTTTTAACAAGAAATTTAGCACCTACAGCACCGCACGGTTCACCACCATCACAGTGCAGTGCCGTTCGTTCCGGCGCAAATGGGGCGTTGCGAGTGTTAGGGCAGACGATATTTTATTCTGGCATTTATTCGTAGAATCCTGCTAAGCAATCCTAATCACAGGAATTGCACAGTGCAAAACAGCTTCGTTGATGCTTAATGTTGACTGTCAGTTTTTTACTGTCCCATGTACTGGTTTGTGAGTTATATCATTATAAACTGCTGTATACTTCAGCATTCAAACAGAAATAGAAAAAGTTGACAAATACCAATAACAAAAGCAGATCAATCAAATTTATAACAAAATTCAATTACTTCCACTGCGTTCAGTAACACAACTAGCTATGATTTAAATGATATTGTGCAGAGGTAATGATTGGAAGCAGCATTGGAAGCATCACGACGCGCTGTACAACACTCCCGAGCCCGTTTCATAACGAAATCGACAAAATACGGCCCGGCTGGGTATGAGCAATAAATCAATTTAAATGTATACTCATGATAACCAAGCAAAGTACCAAGCTAATTTCCACCTCATCGGGAAGAATAAATAGCTGCCTGAGCAGATGCTTCATCCTTCTGACACTTCATCATCATTCTCGTTCAACTCGCCAAGTCAACATATTTCTAAAAATAGTAGAAAAATCAGCTCCTATGATCGGGAAATAAAATGCGTGCTTTAGGCGACACACATTTTTTGTATCGCTACACGGCAAAAGGAGGCAACTGCATGTAGGACAATCTTTGTAACGCGTCATTTCATTCAATTTTTTCTCTTTTCTATTGATTGAAAGTATCCAATCCGTTTGAGTTGCTGTTCAACCTTCATGAGCATTTGAATTATGTTTTTCTTGCTATCTTATTAAAATTTACAACAAGACCTATCGCGAAGTCCAGTCGATAAATAAATAGACCAATATAATAACAAATATGGCGGATTGGTATCGCGAAGCTGAAAATTTGTCAACCGGCAAAACGGTGTAGACAACTGCCATGGCAACCATACAAACCATGGGTAAAAAAACGAGCAGTCGATAAAAAAGTGGATAATTTGTATCGCGAACGACAGGAATTGGCTATATCGATCGTTAATTTTAATGCAATGGTCAATTTTTACATTTTTTTTTTTTTCAACAATGACAACCATGTATTAGCTCATATTCATTTTTTTATTAATTGTAAATTGAAAACACATCTGCAAAATATTTTTGTTTTAATTTTTATTATGAAATATAAAAAAAAACTACTCACTAAAATACTTTAGAAATAGATAACAGCACCTAGAGTATTCCGTTTTGTTTCCCGTTTCTACGGTATCATTCCCGTAAGTGCTCAAACGTGTATTCCGTTACGTTGTACGTTGTTAAATTGAGATTTATTTTAGCTGTAATTTAGTCCTTGAATTGTGCATCAAAAGAGTAGTGTGCACGATGAGATTAAAGTTATCTACATGGTTTCTCCACACATGATCGTTGTACATGTGCTGATCGCCTCCAGAAGTGATTATCAACTCGGTATTCAAAGATTACACGAATCACTCAGACACTCTTACCCAAACAAGGGGACCAACATTAAACTACAATAGAACCTCACTAGTTGGGTCCTTTTTAGTTGGGTTGCTCGATGGTTGGCACCTCTATAGTTGGGTCGTATGTCAACTAACGAGGTTGTCAAATGCAACTGCATAATGCAGATCCAAAATAAACCTTGTTTTTTGAAAATTCATACTACTGATGAGTAGTATATTCTACAATTATTCAAAAACTATGCGAAACACAATTATTTTTAGGTATAAAAGCGAACATTTTAAAATGCAATTCGCGTAATAACGCATGGCTACTTGGATTGTAAATGCACAATTGCATAGCTGTCAAACTATCCTGCAGGAGCTGCTCACCACTAGTATAGAAGGCTAGTATAGAAAAAAATGCGATATGATGCCAGATTTTTCGCGCCATCATCATATTCACTCACGAAAACTAACGAATTCAGCGTAGATTATAATAAAACGTTTTGATAACGTAGTTTTGTGTCAACTACCGTTCTTGTTGTAAACAAATCGTAGTTTTGCAGCCGTTTTGACAATTGACGAAACCACTACTGTTTTGACTGTTTTCGCGAAAGGTGCCAATGTACGGAAAACATTCGGATTCGTTCGTCGCTTATTGTCGCATCCTTTAAGATGAATGAATAATATTGCTGCAAGCTGCAAATCGCAAACTGTTTCACATACCATACACGCCAAAAACACTTTATGTTGATGTATTTATACGTTTGTTTGTTTAGATATCTTCTTGTACTGTTGGTACACCGTATCTTACTGATATCTTTCCAATGCTAAAGTTTTTCCATACACTTTGTAAGCTCTCGAAGCTAATCCACTTACGACAGATAAACCTTTTGCATTCGAATGCTCTACCTAACTCAAATCGAAAAGCCAATCTAGAAATCAAGTTAAAGCGCTATGGACACTGACACTGAAGGTGTACATGGTAAGTTTTCACGATGTGCTGTTACCTACCTGTCGCCGAGGAGCACGCTATCTCTCCACTAATACTTTCCGTCCCATAGCTCTTTGCGTGCGGGAAATTCTGGAAGGTAATCTGCTGTCAAACGTATTGCTTGGGATCGGATCATTGACCTAGTCCCAGGATGGGAAGGATCAACCCTTCAGATGGCTTCATCCAACCTAGCTTACAAGTTGCGGTTCGGCACAGCCAGCCGCAGGCGCTTCAAGCCTAAGGTGTTTCCAAACATGCTTTCATAACACGAACACAAATGTTAGGCCGCCTAGCAAAACATGTGATCATGATGTGTAAATAAGTTAACTGCTTAATCTCTGTACATTTCTCCCACTTCGGATGGAAACCAAACCCGTGCCAGACTTTGGACATGTTCATACATTCAATTAAAAGTCTCGTGTACCTTCATACGGTTATATCCAGCAGTGAGATTATTATTTATAATCTGATTTGCAAATATTTGTAATATTTGTATAAAATTACGATATAGTTTTGATAAATATGAAAACATGGGATACAACGGTACACTTTAACTGCTTGGACTGTTTGTAAACTTTTTTTTTAATTCGGTATTTCGGTAGGCCGCATAGTTTGTAAACTTATTTAGAGTAAAGTAATAAAAATCACTTTACTTTGTTCGCATATTTGCTGTTCGAGATGATTGTGCTTAAAGGAAAATTAAAGGCATCACACTCCACTTAAAACATAAAAAGGGTTAGAAGACTAATTTAAATAACGATTGTTGTTATGATCATGTAAAGTAACAAGGGTATATCCTCCTTGTAATAGTACTTTAAAATGCTTGAAGTGTAGTGACGGCCAGGCTATATTGCTTAATTTATGTTGTATATAAGAGTTCATAAAAAATAATTCATAGACAATAGAAGATTGAGAACAGAACTATTTTTTAGTATCCATACAAAACTCCAGCAAAATAGTTAATCGTACTTTGGTAGAGATTGTCAAAAGTTGTTTTTTGGGATAATAAATATGAAGCTTAAATAAAATAAAGCTATTCGACCAATATTTATTTTTAATTTCAACGTTACGTTAAAAAGATCTAGAAAATTGTTTCAAATTTAAATTTACTTTGTTCAGCAAGTTCCAAAACTATTTTTTTTTATTTTAAATTAAAAGGTAAAATTTTAATTAAAAGGTAAATAAAATAATGCACCTTCTTGTTGACTCAACGACTCCTACCAAATCCTTTGGCATAAGCTTCATATTTATAGCTGATTTACTGATTAATAAATCCTGTGTCGTTAGGTATGGTACGAGTTAACATGATGATGATCCATGAACTAACAGGTGTGATGCATTTTCCCTTCCCTTAAACACTCCACCCTGCCTATGGTAGCCCTTGCTTGCTTTCCTCGAGGAAGCTGCTTTGCAAAGTGATCGTAACAAATGGATCAGCTCTTGGGAAGTTGTTAAACTTATTCTGCCACTAATCGGCAAACTATATCGAAGCATGAGAAACAACTTTGATTGATTGTCTGTTAATAATTGTTTCAACATTACTTTGGCTCTGAACGTTAATAATGATATAAAAATACTACAATTTAACTATTTTATTACAAATGCTTTAAACAGGGCGTGCTTCTGATTGAAATTGTTTGCATAAGTCGTAAGTATGAAAGTTATTGAGGAAAGGCCAATTTATATATCCTTAAATTTTTGGTTCTAACCAATAGGTTTAGAAATAATTTCGAGTTGCGGAGACAATTCAAACTATGGCGACAAATTGTTCGACGTGTAAAAAAATAAGTAGGACGGTCTCAGCATTATTGTTTTGCTTAACATAATTATTATTCCGGCCGGACCGGCGGAGAAGTGATATTGATAAGTCAATTATGCCAAAAATGGCTTGCAATGACGCAGGAAATCGTTGGTAAAAAGAGACGAAGAAGATTATATAGTTTATATAGTTGTTAATACTCCTCCTCGCGGTTGTTATCAAATACATCATTACTGCTGCTTTCTTAAATATTGTCATCTATGTCATTATTTTGGACATTAAATCGTCACTTGATTATTTGGACTAGAATCAAAAAGTTACTAGCCATGTCAGGCCACATTGATTAATTTTTGTCTTTTTCGTTTAGAATTTTTTTTTTCAAATCCTATTGACTAGTTAAAAAATTAGTCGGAAAATCGAGTTTGTAAAATTAAAAAATTGTTCACTTCTATATTGTTTACCATATTGGTTAAAGTCTGTAAAAATGTTATCTATATTTTGAATCTGCATGTTTGAAGAACTGCTATCTGTATTTTTTTTTGCAACAAATGGGTGATAATCTAAAGGGTGATAATTGAGATTGTCTAATAAAACATTTTACGAGAACAATGCACCTAGAGCCTATAGCCTCTCCACAATCCATCCTTCTTATGCAAAAAAGAAGATTACAAGGAAAACAATCCCACAAAATATCATAAAAATAAAACGAAACTCCATTTATAAGATCAATTTCAAATTATATTTTTTTGTGTTCGAGTTGCAACTATGGAAAAAAATGAACGTTGCATTGAGAAAAAGCATTCCCAATGCTTGGATAAACCACACGCGCATAATAACAAATAGTATAACAGTTCCCGCCCGCGTACAAGAACAGTTGAACCGCCTTGTTTTACACGATATTTTACGTCCATCGAGCGCTTTACCATATGGCACAATTGCCATTTGAACAAACAGACTGTATATCCATATGGTTTTAAACCTCTTCTCATGATCAACCACAGAATGATAACAAAAGGTCTGCAAAACAAAAGAATACTTCGAAATAATTATAATTGTGTTTGTATTCTGATTAATTTGTTTCTTTAAGTAAAACCGACCCTAAACAACATTATGCTGATTTTAAATTAAATAATATATTATTTTTCTCTAAACGCATCTTCTTTAGCAAAAATCTGTTAATTAATGCATGTTTTTAAGAAAATTTTCCTAAAATTTACAGTCAATTAATTACCGTCATCACGTTTGCGAAAACCATGAACATTTCTTTGAATTTGGTGCATATTTGAAAAGTTTGACGACCCCTGCGCTTTACTTGCTTGGATACGTGAAGTACTTCACTCGTTTATAAACCTTGGTCATGGCAGAATTTGAATCTTTCGAATCAAAACCGTTACACCGTTGAAACATTTCAACAAGCCAAAGTCGTCAAGTCGACTGGCGCGTATTTAAGATAAGCCTCTGGAAATGGTCGCTCGGATTGACTCTTAAATGACATACCTTCTTTAAAATGTAAATGTCGTTTTTTTTTTGCTAAACCAGAAGAATAAAGCGTAAATTATAAAAATCGCGTTAAGATTTAAAAGAGAAATGTTAAAAAGCAATTCATGTAATTGATTTATATTTCAAGGCTCAATATCATGACTGGCGCATTTCCATTACTGGGAGAAGGAAATGTCCCCCAGTTAACATGGATTGTAGCGTCATTTTTGTATGAGCCCCAAATGGCCTCTCATTATTAACTGCCTTGCGGTAGAATTCGTCTACATTACATCGTTAGATCTTAAGTCACTATCCGATATACTGGATTTCTTTCCCAGTGATCCAACACTTGTTACAGTTTGTATAAAACGGCTTGAGCCATCCATTTAGGCAGGTCCTGACGGTATCCCAGCCATTGTTCTGGTTCGATGCTGCGTTGTTATTTCACCTGTGCTAACTAATATTTTAAAGCATCTCTCCGTGCTGTCTTCTTTCCCGGTGTCACGTCGCTTTGCGTCCCATGAAAAGTATCCACTACATGTGGATGCTGTTTATAGGTATCTGAAAGCCACTTTTAGCATAGTTTCACACAGGATACGACCATACTTATCCGAACGTACATATCGCGTGAAAATACTCAATAAGCTGTCTCTTAATGCGTCTGACTGTGTGACCAGCACACGAACATCAGCATCAGGCCTGTACCGTTTCAAGACAATAGTAGGAAGTGAAATTCTACGTAGGAACGAATCCTTTATTCATTACTTCATTGCAAATGTTTACTTGAACGTGCTTTATGATGATGAACCTGTTCGAGATGGTTATTTTTTGCGTTTCTTTTTGTTGCGAAACATAACATAATCGATGCTACTACAAAACGTTGTATAAGCGCATAATGACGTACTACACATATAACACCATAACACACACACACACACACACACACACAAATAAATAAGAAATTGCACAAGCAAGTGTTCGGCGTTTTCTGGAAGATAAGTTAATTTTATTTCAATACTCTGCCAAGACAGATAATTATGTCTATCTCAATTTTAAAGCCTTTCTAGTTACGGCTATTGGCTGTAGTTTTTCCGTAGTCGATTAAATTGACAAGCTATTTTTTGCCAGTTTTTTTTATACTTTTATCATTTAGCTTATTAAATTTCGTATTTTAAAATGGTGTGTTGAATCAAACTTTGCTTGCTCCAAACACCAACGGATTGAATGAGCGTATCCAAGACTATATTGCTAGTTCGAATTACACATGTTTCAGAATCCGATCATGTACCATCTATCAAACGATAGTGAAGTTTTATTTTCATTTGCTTTCAAGCTGAGGGACACTAAACCGGAAAAGGATTACCAGCTGTATACCGCCTATCTAAGGAAAACATAGTATCTATCATGTAATTTGTGTAGAAATTTGTTTTGAATCTGTTTATACTACGAAATAGTTTCCGTTTTTTGCACTGTGGTATTATTCCGAAATTTGTTGACTGCGAGTTAGTGCAAGAGCCATATCACTAGAATTGTCTACGATTTTTAAATTTTGTCACTACTGCTGATTTTCAGAATAATGCGAAACGTCATTGTGGTTTATTGGTATGCCATCCAATAACGGGGTGAAAATATTGTTACGTGCCCTACTTTCGTTTTCGGGGTTGCTGTTAGTATTAGTTAAACTATCAAGAACTATTTGCTATGCTCAAAAGCTCTGCTTGTTTCGTAGGAGAATTTTAAAGGAGGGATTATTTATCTTTTTTAAGTCCAACTACGACAATGCAGAAACCATTCCCTTTGCAGGGAAAGCCACAAACACATGCTTTATCTAACGGAAACTGACTCACATATGTCTACGTCTGTACAGTCTCACTCTATCACATAACGTGTTTCAATTAATCATCAACCGTGGTTCAGGGTGGAAGTAGAAAAGCAATCATTATCTATCATCGTGCCATGAACTACCCGAAGATTTCAAACGATACCATCGATTTAATCACTTTTTCCGAGTTTCTTTTTCGCTGCCCCGCTCCGAACACCTTACTATCAGATCATTATCACTGTTTGGTTCCGTTTCGTCCGAAACGTCCTCTTCGTTGGAGTAATCCATGGCCATCTTCAGATTTTCGCACGTTACTGTGTTCTTGCGATCAGTTGACGAGCAAGACGAATCTCGTGACAGCGAACAGCGTCGCTTAGCATCGATGGAATGTTGATTCATATTCACTTGAGGTACGTCCTCCGTTAGTTCATTGGTCTCAATTGCAGCAGTCTTCGATGTACCAGGTTCTTCTGTGAGCTGCCCCGGACTGCTATGGATGCATACGCGTAATGAGCTATCAGTATCACAGGGTGCTGAAATCGATTGAGGAATTAAATTGCGGAGGGGAGTCCGTGCTTTGCGTGGTTGACCACGGTCAGTTTTGTAAAACTTGAATGGAAGGTTTGCTGACTGTAGTGAGTGATCTTCTTGCGCCGAATGTTGTGATTCTTGAGTTTGGTATGCTTTGCAGTCACGTTTGTTGCTACGAGGATATGGATGATAATGATCTGGAGGGTTCATACCACGACAAGAACCAGTTGAATGGTTTCCCTTGTATTTCTTTAGTGTTGCTGGAAGGCTTTTGGAACCGTGGGCTTCAGTGACGTAAGACTTGAAGAGATAGAAAACAGTAGACGATTTATGTTATACAAATTGTTCAAAGAAAATCACTTCTCGCACGTTCTAATTATACTCACATCACTGTCCACATCTTCTGTAATGGTACAGTTTTCAGTGTTGCGTTGCTTCCTGTTTAAGGCTGCAGCAAGACAGCCTACGCAAATATCACCGTCCTGTTGTGATTCTTCATGATGTTGCTGATCCTCACGTTTACTTCTCGGTCGAACCGGACGCCGACCGGACGATGATTGCTCTTGTTCCGAATCAGAATCGGAGGAACTGCGTGACATCTGATGAACATATATAAGCTCATTAACAAAATTATAATATTGATTGATATATAGTGATGTTGTTAACAATTTCGGCATTTTGTCCGTTTCACCTGATTTTCATTCGATGCTCTTATCTGAGGCAAAGGACTGACGCTGTTACGCCTTTGATATCCTCCGTCCGTGCTGCTTCGATCGTCAATCAGATCTCCTTCTTCCATATCCATGTCTAGTTGTAGAATACTTTCTTGACTACCCGTAAACTAAGAAAACAAACATTAAATCACGAAGCCGTCCTGTTGTATATCATACATAAATAACCGCCTTTATCATTTGCTATATGTTCTACGCACATCAAGCAGTGTAAAAAGTAAATGTACTTGAAGTTAATATGCAACGACAAAACCGTCTTACAAAAAATCCTTTTAAAACATAAAGGAACAACTTTAGACTAAAAGCATTAAACAGATATAGAGGTTACAAACATAATGAGACCATTGGTTCTCGATGGCTACAGTACTATTATTGCCTGTGAAATTATTGATCTAGTTTAAAAGTGTTAAAATTATAACTATTATGATAAAGAGGGTTAGGATGGATGCCCAGCTTGATTAGGAAGATGATTAGCACGAGCGTGGAAAAATTTGTTGCTTTTTTCAACTATAACAAAACTGTTATGACTAATGAAACTAATATAATGTAAGCAAAAATGTTATCAAATGTAATATAAAACAATCTCTAAAATAGGCCAACTATGCGTACACATACAAGCAAAACTGTTGAATGGAAAACAAATTAAAGCTTAGCTATGGAATAAAAATCAAGCCGAACTTAAAACAAAATTATACAAAACAAAAGGAAACGAGTAAAACCGCATCACTCTTTTATTTTTCTATACATTTTTCTTAAGTGCGTATGCCTTTCTGTTGATAAAAGCTTATTCGTTTGTTTGTTCATGTCGTAAGCATCATGATGAGAAAGCTGAACTGCAAATTCTATTATGAAGAAAACAACTAGCCTTTCTTGATGATGAAATCTATGTTTCATAGCATTTTAAACACAAACATGACCACGTTTTTCAATCATATAAAACCATCTTTACATCCATTCTGTCTATCTACGAGACCGATGCTCGTCTTGATACTTGATAATATCTTTCATGAATGGTTGAGCAAATTATGTTTAGGTAGCTCTTCGTACGAGTAGATCGTATGATAATTGCTCAACGCTGAACAAATTTTCACTTTCTTCGATTTCTCGGTATATTTTAATACATCCTCGATAGCAAACTTGATATTAGTTCAAGAATGTATCATTGAAGTAAAATAGATGGATCGCAAAAAAAAAAATAATGTTTATACTTTCTATGACCAACTACATCGACAGGTCCGTTTAACTCTATCTGCCTCTCTTCTATCTGATAAGCGCTTCCGCTGTACCTGTTCAGTTCTATACAACAGCAAAAAAGGGATCAATAGCAATCAGTAATAGTAGTGCTAGCAACCTTAGCAATAGTTTTAGTTGCAAATAACAGCGTCCGCAGAGCCTATTCCGCAATTTCCATTATGGAAGCGGATTCCATAACGATGGGCGAAAACATAATCATAATAATGTCTCAAGTTGTATCACAGAATCTTACACGGCTATAGTGCTAGTCAATTAAGTATTATGCTTGCGCGATTATGACGGTCGATTATTCTATACAGGCATCCAATTGTTAATGTATTCACTCTGCGTATGCCTATGGGGTTAATGGTTCGCAAATAGAATTGTGTATCATTTTTTTCGATTCCAAAATTAATCAAAAATAAATCATTATATGTGAAAACACAATACACTTAAATATATGAATTCGTTTATGTCAGACGAGCCGGCCCGCATGGCACATTTCGGTATTATTTTTCTTTATCGTTCATTGTACAACTCGATTTTGTTAATTCATTGCAATGTGTTTAGAGAAATAAAAATAGCTGCATTTATACATCACTTATTTTGCTGCTTAAAAGATGGCGATCGCTGCTACTTTCATTACTATTGCTGTTGTTTGCATTCATGCTATCACAATTACTATTGTCCCTGGCGTTACTACTTGTACTAGCGCTACTACAATTAATAACGTCATGTGTTGAAAGATCGCATAATACGCCCATCGTACTGTTGCTACCACCGCCACTCGCACCGCTACTGCGCGTAACAGTATCATCACGACTCGTAGGAGTTTCGTTATCATCGATGTTGATAATGATTGTTACGATATCAGTCAGCTGACCAACGGAAGTGCCACCATTGCGACCAGCAATGTAATCATTGCCAAAGAGCGTGGTTGGAATGCTCCCGTCCACTGTGGCTGACGTAGCTGGACCCATGCCTGCCCCAGTGGACCAGGAAACTCTTCTCGATGATTCTTCAGTCGATGCAATTGAGGAGGTAGTGATGGTGGACGTATTAGACGGCGGTGGCGGTGGTGCAACATTTAGATATTCTGCGATTGCTGAATTGATCTGAGAAGATGAGGAAGAACCCACCACAAATCCGTAATGTTTGAGAATGTCCATTTTGCACATTGGGCAAGTACGATGCTCAAGTAGCCAAGGATCAATGCACACTTTATGGAACTCGTGCCTGTGAGGAAGCGAAAGAATAATAATATGTGTACTGGTTTTTCGATTTACCATTTGTATCTAGCACCATGCCTAGAGCAGTTCAACAACTTACTTGCACGGAAGAACACGTATGACATCAGTTACTTTATACGGTTCAATGCAGATGGCACAGCAGTCATTATCGATTTCCTGTAAAAACGAAAAATGAGATATATACAATTAGCAAAGTAAAGAAATGTATGTGGGCATGATCAAGCTTACCTTGTCATCTGATTTAATATTCTTGGTTGGAATTTTTGCTATAATCCGCTTTGCAACGCTGCACAGTCGTTTCTGGAAAATACATAATACAGTATTGATCATACTTCATGCAACTAACGAAAATTTCCTCGGGAAAAGAACCGAATCATGCAGTGGGAAAGAATCACATTTAAAAGTCATTTAGAATGCATTACTTACGGATTGCTTGTCTTTGGTTTGCAAGTACCGGAACCGTTGCACGTAGTAAAATACCAACCATACTAAAGAAATTATCATGAGTACAATAAAGGAAATTGATACAAACAGCACTGACGTTCTGCAAGAGGAAACAACAACATAAAGTAAGTTTAAATTAACACATCAACCATGATCGTTTAATTTAAATGTTCTACATACCGATTGATGTTTCCAATGGTGCGGAACTGACGCGATCCTTCAATTATGCGCATTTGCACATCGGTTTTGTGGACTTCCAAAATTTCTATCAGTTCACGTCCCATTGCATTCGTAGTGAAGACTGCAGTAATATTTCCTGCAACAGAAAACATACATGAAAATAATTTTATGTTTGTAAAATTGTATCATTAAATTCTACAGGTATCAATTATTGAATATCTCAACGATCGGTGTTTTTAGCCAAAAAAAAATCAAAGCTACTGAATTTTAACAAATCTATGAGACACTGTGTTTATGGTATCATACAAAACTACCTCACAATTACGCCTTCCATGTTCAACTTAGAGGCCGCGCGTTTTCACAAGTGAAAGTATTCCATTCGCTTTTGATTCAGTTTGTGCTAGCCCATCCGTGGGGTAAACAAAGTCGAACTAACAAGCTAACTGCATCAATTTCGTTCTTTTCCATTTTAAATGTCTCGAACACTCACTAGAATCGCTTTGCATCTCCCTGACTGTCTTGATCTTCGAGACCAACGGGAAGATTTTTTTTTATTCAGATGAAAAGGCCAGGCCCGTAATGGTTAAACACACATTTTTGTCTAATGCTCGGGATATATATATGTGTTGATGTTCCTTTAAGGTTCATGACATGATCATTTTTGTATTTGGTAGTAACGGCCAGGCCGTATTGCTTCATGACACGACCTTATCAACAAAAATTCCACTATTTTGAATCTATATTACTTAGAGTGGAAGAACGTAATCCTAAAATTGTGTTAGTATCATCGAACCTTACAATCTTGTCTACTGGTTTTGTTTGTGTCACGATGAGCCAGACGGTATACGGGACAGACCAAAGTATATGCACTGGATTATAGTTAATACTTACGCTCTTTATCGTTGATTTTCATTTTTTCCAGCTTTGTATCATTTTTATCATTATAGATAATGACACCTGCTGCACCACGTTCGTATGCATGTTTAACTTTGTCTTCGAAATTACAAGCACCCCGACGTACTAGAGCAATCCAGTGTACATCTCGCTCCGGTATGGTTTCTCCAAGCGTGCCAGACCATTGCTTCGAACAACCCGTGTGGTCTGAGTGATTGGCGGTATTGGTGATGTGCACCAACAGTCCACTTCGATTCAAAACTCGTCCTTCACCATACTTTGCGCTTTCGCCGCCAAATTCTACCATGTGCCCATCTGACCCTGTGAAGCTGTAGTTTAGATAGGCTAGCGTGTAACTCTCGATAGCCATACGATCTTCTGCCGGTAAAGCAAAAGACGACACTCCATTGCTGAACTCTGTCGGCTGGGACAGAGATGCTATATCGTGGCTGGGCGATGAATTTGCAGCAACCAAAGAGGCGCCCACTAGGAGCGACAGAAAGTTGTTCATATTCACCTGATGGCTTAACGCTGACATCATGCTTACAATTTTTCAATATTTGCACCCACAACCTAATGAGCAACTTGTTTCATAAGTATTGAACGTATTTTTACCGCACAAACATTAACACTTTGACGCACAACAAACACGTGTCAAGTGAGTAGTAGCCGAGTGCACACTAACTGAGGCGATCGCTCCAATATTCCATTACCAAGAGAAAATTTTCACTGATCTGGAACAAACGCTATTCGTATAAAGCTTTTCTTCCGCTAGACCACTTTCACTGTGCGAGATGGTAAGCTGATATTCACTACATAAGTCATTAAAATCTTAGCAATACAATCAAGAATATGCGCTAGAGCAAGGCCACACTTTTCACTTTCATCGACTGACTTAACACAGCACCAAATTAACGCTTAACCTTCGTTTTAAAAGGCTCCGAACACTTCAACAACAATGCACAAACGCTGCAGTAATGCACTAGTCAGTTCAACCATTCTTGCCGGTCAGTGTGGCTCAGTGTGTGAGTGTTTGTAGGATTTCAACCGTACCACCCGCGAAGGTTGAGCTCTACAAAATGCGATCGTGTACTGGCGCGCTAACGTACTGCAAAAGTCTTATGTTTGTTTTAGCTCTACACTTTGCACTGCTGAAAGAATATAGAAATATGGAAACTGTTACGCTGGTGGGTTGATATCATCTGTCTCGATCGTTGAACATGATGCACGTTCCTTCCAAGCCCTTTTCCAGCAAAAGAAACCGAGACCTTGTAACCTTGACTGGTGTAATAATCAAAGTTAACCAGCGTTTCTTCGGCTTCCTTTAGTGTCTTTTCTAGTATGTGTGTGATACTCCTTACGCCTAGTCGTCTGTTGCGCAACGCTATTAAGAGGACCTGCAGAAAAATGAAACGCAACAAGAAAAAATCGTTATACTTTACAGCCGAGTTAGAAGAACACAGAAGTTATCTGTGAAAGAGTAATTGCATTATACTGGGATTTAAGTGATGCAACGGTGCTGAAGACAACATTTTTCAGTTTATACAATAATATACTAGACTTAAGACAGTAAATGAAAGCCTTATATTTGCTCATGGCATCCTGAGACAGTCAAGTCAAAGTGTAGTGACAAGTCCTACACTTAAATATCTACAGCATAAATAGCAGTAATAAAAACCCAAGTACTTTTTAAAACTCACATACCTTACACTGTTCAATAAACAGCAACAGAAAGGTCGTTGAAATCTGTGGACCATTCCAAAATCATTGTGTTCGATTTTCACGCTTCGATTGTATCATTGACCTTACGTGTACGCCACACTTCCATTCTTGTCCTTTGATACATCCGCTTGAAAGCTATTTTTCATTTTTGTTTTTGTTTTGGGTGTTTTGGTAACATAAATTACCAAGCGCACATAATTTGTTACATCACATATGTGAATTTCATGCTGCTGTACTAATAAAATATTTAATAAGACAAATTATTAAACTTTTCAATTCTAAATCTAAAAAAATGCGAGCTATTGTTCATCGCACACCGCACGTGCATACGGCAGATACTAATTATTGCTTCCGGCTCACGTACTTTTATCTCGACACGCTAATACTATGTGCGTAGCTCAGTCTCGTCTCAAGCTAAGGAACCGAACACAATAATCTGGTTTTTTCATCAAGCTAGTTCATGAACTGAATTTCCTTCTCGTGAGCGTTGTTTTAGGTATATCTAGGGTATTGATCTCTCAACTGAATAGCAAATAAAACATTAAACACATGGATGCTCGCTTTATTTGAAATACAGACGTTTTAGCTTTAATATAACAACTTTAGCAAAAGCAAAACGTTGGTGCAGTCTTTCAGTCATCAAATATGCACAATAAAACAATAATAAATCTGTAACAACAACGTAAATTCTAATGAAAAATAGTGAATTTAAATAGCACACACTAGTCTTTTTTCTTTGAAAAAATGAACCGTTGTAGCATTTTGCTCTTGTAGTTGTGACCGTTCTAGTCTTCGTTCTAGTTAAACCATCGAGATTGACGGCGTAAAACAACCAGCTGTACCAGCGCAGGCCAGTAGCATCAGCTATGCGCACAGCACACCTTCGATTGGCAATAAGGTTGTTTGCGTGCTGTTCGATAGTAGCCATTATTGTAAGACTAGATTCAATTCACTTACGCTTACTCTCTACAACCGGTTCTACGATTATGGTACTCCTGGTAGGATCATGCAAACGGAGAACAATTCTCGCGATGAACGCTGGCCGAACCGGGTAAGAATGCATGTAGCGTTATTTTAACAGTTCGCGTCGTCTTACCCAGCCAGCCCGCCAGTCCACATATTAGTACACGATTTACAATCCCTCCTATTGGTGGTAAGATGGTTGAGATCGTTTCGTATAGTGTGATCGCTCCAACCTGCCAGACTTCCTCCTCTGCTATTGCCAATTCCTACGCTTCCGATCGGGGAAGGTAGGTCATTGAATGCGCGAAGGTTAGCGTGAGTTTATATTTATGTTTTCTGGCGGAATGCATTGACACGAAGCAGCAGCAGCAGCAGCAGCGCAGTTCCCTCGTCAACTATAGATCTGGCGAGTCGCGACAAACAACGAACACCAACTGAGCTTCCCACACTGAGACGCCACACCGGTCTGAGATATAACAAAGCCATAAGGGGATTCGTTCCATCTGCTGTCGTCAACGAACAGACAAGCGATACGCCGATGATACAAGCTGCTCTCAATATTAGCTTTCGATTGCTTTGCACTGAGTGCTTTGGTATAAACACTTGTCTTATCATTTGTTCTTTTATGTAAGTATGGGTTGCTAAGTTGGGTGATAAAATGAGGAACTGTACACCGCTCGCTTCCACAAGCGTTATCTCTTCTAATCATAAAATTCATAATTTGATGAGTCGGCTTGACGTTGTTTGTATGTTTGCGTTCTTTCGCGAAGATTATTTAAAATGTTTGTTTTTAGGATAAACCATCCAATAGCAGCTTTTTGCTTCACTAGGGTACAATACACAAAGGTATAGGTAGATATATTGACCAAAGGATTGGTCCATGCTTCGTGGACCTGTCTATGAATGGCGTCCGGCTGTCAGAGACCAATACACCATCCCGGGATCGTTCTTTCTTTAACTTTGCATGTCTTACCGAATGGGAAACTGATTTAACTAATTCTTACAATATCCGTATTCTATCCACAAAAGGTTGTCAAGAAAAATCTCTGAGATGTGCTTCCTGCCAATATTTACATAGCGCGATTAATTATTCTGCATCGCCGACAGTAAAGCTAGCAAAACTGTAAGGGTATGGATGCTAGAGACCCGAGGGACATAAAAAAAATGTGCACGCTCAACTAAGCCAGCAGAGAATGAATTATTCAGCAGCTGGTGCGTGATGCAGGAGGCTTTAAAATAGCGTTTCTGAAGCGTATTTCGTGTAGTGAATGATTGCGTCGAATATTTCAAGGAAGAATCGATCGCGCCGTACTTAACTCAGCGTGTCATTTGCAGAACTTCCACGCTATACAGTACAGTTTGGTTAAAACGAACAAACTATTATGGAAATAGTTCGATCACCAATAAATGGTGAAGGATCGAGTACTGCAAACTAGAGATCTACAAGGACCTCCTTTACTAGTGTGTACATTAAATCTACAACCATTAAAGCAAGAATATTAAATGCTACCAACCTAATTCGTGTTTGTTTGAATCACTTTAAAATAGTTCATAAGAATATAGAATCTCCCACAAACGACGATTGCTGTATCTTCACAGTATCTAGCTCAAAGTATCGGGGCAAAAGCCAGTTGCAAACACTCACTGATTTGCCAAGATTCATCGATGATACCAGTACAAATGCATAAAAAGCAATGCCGATATTATGGACGTCACAAATAGCAACCCCCGATCGCTACTTCACGCGATCATGCTTAAGTAATTAGTGCGCTTGACTTTACGATGCGTGGAACATTCGCCACTCAGACGATAGGCGTACTGCAAACACAATTGTGTCTAAAGTACACACATCTGACTATTGTATGTAGCAGTTTTTCGTTTTCTTTGAACACATTACATCTCAGTGCGTTGAGTTAAATTATCGCTTTTTGAAATGCATGTTTGCTTTCTTTGCTGTTTGAATTGTACAAATTAATTTTCATCATATATGTTAGGACACTAATGCAACAAGTATTCCCGTCATTGAAATGTTCCGCCCGTATGCGTATTTAGACCTAATTAATAATTTGTTTCAAATAATAAATAAAAATTAATTAAAAAAAAGTGGCAGCATATTCCCCGGCATCGTGCAAAACGTCAGAAGGTCGAATATTAGTAAAAAGAGTTAAAATCTGTCACATTCACACAGACACCATCCTCTGGCGATCATTAAGAGACTAGCAATATTTCACTGTGATAAACAAAGAACATTCAGTGCTTTGTCTGAACTTGATCATGCATTCTAGTTTCGGCCCACCAGTTCCTCTATTCCACGTGAAGGTACGATAAACACGCGTGTCCTTCTTATGCGCATGAGGAGATCAATACCCCCACGGCGGTGGTGTATGTCTATCACGTTCGTAGGTCTATTGTTAGTTAAAGGCATTTAGCAGCTATACTTTTCTGCATTTCGAATGGGACAGCTGCTTCGCTCACGTGACCGGAATGGTGGAATTGACAAATAATCTGTAATAGCAACTTCCAGTTAGAGGATTTGTAACGTAGTGGGAACAGGCAGGTATACTATCCTAGTGCAACTCACCACGCTATTTATGCTATTATATGACTGAACCGTTGGCCAAAGCTGTTAGGCTTTAAGGTGCGTCGAGCAGGACGTTGGTGTAGGATTAAAGACCTTTCTTTTTTGCACATGTTCCCTTATTGCACTAATGAGAGATGCACGTTGCTGTACAAAACATGCGACAACGCCTTTCACGTGCCATCGGTTACACTGGAAACCATACCTGGCGGACTCAGTTAACACCTACAAACAGCTAGTTTCGTTGTCTTTGCTTCTTGGCATAGGTCACCTGTATTTTATTTAAACTGTGCGTCTAAATTAACTAAACAGTTGCAGAAGGCTATGTTTTTTATTAGTCATTCAAAACACGCAATTGCATTCAAAAGATTGCGTAAACAATCAAACAGCAAATCTTGGGAAAAGTTTTAGGATTATTATTCTAAATTTCCTGCATAAGTCACAGCAAGCAAACATAATCATTACGGTTATCCCCGCAGGTCTGGTAACTCAAAAACGCATTGTTATGGGTTATCCCCTTGGCGCTCATAGAAGCGATCAGTTATGACGTAAAGGAATAGAACAACAAATCCTAGGCAGAAAGGACAATCTGGTAAACATTCTCCGGACTGCAGCATCAGCGAATAGGATCTCTCAGACTTGGTGTTTTAACGTGAGAAACGTTCAAATGCGAGCATCATCGGCAGACGATATCGGTCTGTGAAGCTTTTTCTATTTGACCCATTTTGAGCTATCTTTTGGGATGTTGTTGTGGGAGGAAAGGGACAGAACAAATCACATTTCCGTCACTTTTGTGACGCACCAATACAGGAAAGAAATAGCGTGAAACAGCTGCTATACTTATTCTATACTCTGCCTCGCTGGGGAGCCCCGGTCAACGAGTTGGGACATAAAATATCGTTTACTACGCACAATACACAGCACCAGCAAGTCACCGAGATCATTATTAGTCATCGGATTGGGCTGATGAAAACACCAATACCGCTATTCTAATCTTTCCTATTCTGTTGCGCTTGAACGAGAAGGTAGAATTATGTAAAAACATGTGCATGTGTGCGGCTTACCTGCGACGTCTTGGTCGATCTTATCGAGGCCAGCAGGTTCTGCGGTTCCTTTACCTTCCGGGTGTTTCTTCCGGGTTTGCTTACAGTGTAGCCGGTTCTGTCAGTTGGTGAAGTATATAAAAAGGGACAATTTTCACCCAAATGTGTGCTATATTTTTAGCCCCAGAAACACACAAAGAAAATATGCATGGTGTTTGATTGAATCAAGAGCGGTGAACATTGAAACCCCCACTCTGGGCTACTCTCTGAACGGGATGATGCCCCACTTTATCGTCGAGAGCGCAAACAAACAATACACATTGAACATTGAGAAACAGGCCACAATTTTCTCTAGTATTCTTTTTTTTTCTCACGCCCTCAACAACTCGACGGAAAACCCAACGCTAGAAACAATATTCTTCTGTATCACCTGCTGGGTAATGGTTCCCAATATGATCACTCGCACAATAGCAGACACGATGAAATTGTATTGCTTGATGAATTTCAGAAATTAATATTTTTCCCATTCACCAACTCAACACAGACTGCACTCGCGTTGTTTCCGAATGAGCAGCAATGCAAAAATGTTGATGTTGTCTTGCTTGCTGCAGTGGTAACCTTCCCTATGAGCGAACCGACCCAGAAGCGCTGTCAAAAGTTGCTGTCTTTCGCTCTTTTATCTTTACTTGTCTCACTCTGGCCTACAGCGAACGCGTCGAGCGATTTGCTTTGTACTCCCCGCAGTGGCTTCTTCTCGTGGCAACGCACCAAGTTTCTTCCACACTCTCGTATGTGTGTGTAACCATTTGACAACAGAATCGAAGTGCCTAGATGTGTGTGTGCGTGTTTCATTGGCTGCAAAACCAGATAGACAGTAACTGTGTGTGTGTGTGCGTTGCTGTACACTCTCAAAAACGTAAACAAATACGGCGCGGCGAAGAACATTTGTATGCACGTTTTAATCCAATATATGTTATAGCAATATCAGAAGTGAAATAAAACTCCACCCAAAACCAATTGTTGATGTCACAAGATTGCTGAACCAAGCAGAGATTAGAAATTGGGTTGGTTTTCGCAATATTCAGTGCTGGAGTTTGACAACCCAAGCAGAATATCCGACTAGGAAAAAGTGCACCAGTGTGGCCAGAACTATCGATTTACAGTCCTTGTCCGAGTTACGCGGTTCTTTAGAAGCGCGGATTCGGAGATACACGGTTTTCGAAATTTGACAGCCCTATGGGCAAATTGTATTGATTTGACACACAAATTGTCAAATGAATAATAATTTAAATTTTT
>KB671646.1:0-43703 GCA_000349105.1 Anopheles epiroticus
ATACAATTTTATAACTTTTAGTGGTGTCATATGACATTTTAAGTTTTTAATGTTCTAAGCTTGGTTCAATTGTTAGTAAACGTTTATAATAAAATCATATTAATAATGAGATTGTTATATTTCAAAGAAAGGAAGCAAAAATGTATAACAATTTGCAACAGATATTAGTTAATTTTTTGTAAAGAACCATTAAATTATATAAAAAATAGCTCTAATGTGAGATAAATTTTTTAATACGTTTCAAAAACGATTTTTAACACAAACAAATTAGGAACAGTTTGAACAGTTATGGGCATAGTTACAAAATGTTGCAACCACTTATTGATTTTGTTTAATTTTTCTTATAGGACGTCTTAGCAATTTTTGCAGGCAGTGTTTTTTGTTATTCGGTTTTTTCTTTATAGATAAGTCTTACATGAATGTTCGGATATAAGGTAAATCCTTACTTATTATTTTTTCTCCCATACAGAGCCCTTCTGATACTAACACAGGATCATTGTTAAATTTTCTAAAGACATTTTCATGTTTATATTTGCTTTAAGTTGTATTTATATTTGTCAATAAAATTCCTATCAACAGAGCAAATATAGTGAAAAAATATTAGTTAACTCTCTTTTCAAAAACCATAGCATCATCTAAGATGTCCTAAGGGACAACAGACGCAGAAAAGGCAATAAAAATACATTACACTAATAAACACATTTTAATTTATTTATCGCGTTCATTTGCCCTCCCTTGCCATTCTTCGCTAATAAACGGCACGTTAATCGAATTAAAAACAGCGTTCGGTGCATTGGTTCTAATAAACCACCTACTCTTTGTGCAGCGTCTGTCGCTTTCGGTGGGAATTCGCAAGTCGCTCAAGCAAACGTGACCTCGCGCCAACTTAATTAAGCAAATAATTTGCTCAAGCATTACACTCACTGGACATCCTTTCTACCAGTGATGCGCCACCGCAAGATGGAGCGCAAGTGGAGGTTTTCTTATAAATTGCTATTTTCAGAACAATGCCACAACGAGTGGCGTATGGGGCTGGGTTGCGACGGGACCATCGTTCATGCAGTCTTTTACAGACCGATTGAACAGACGGGGCTTAATTTAGGTGGACATTGTGTGCACAAGCATGATGCAAAGTCCATTTATAAGTCATGTGTAAACGATTTATTAAAACATGCCGTTTTGTATGCATATTTTTGCATCGGTGCAAGCAGAGGAAAAGAAACACTATGCATGAGCTAGTTTATTCAAAAAAGCTTCATGATGTATGTATAAGAAGACGGTCCCTCCTTCTAGCGCACTTCATGAAAGCTGCAGCATACAGTCTCTTAATATATCATCCGATCGTTTGATTCCCAGACAGCTTCATTAAATGGGGTGACGGTAATATCCCTCTGCCTCCGCTTGATTGCAAATGCATGTAAATTAAGCGCACTGTGGCTGCCACAGCTACATTCAAATAAGTACGGATCGTTTAACATACGATTTAGCATAGATTAGGTACAGCCGGGGCCCGGAGCAAACGCTTTCGACCGCCTGCACTGGACCTGGAGAGGTGTAAATCTCGGCTGTCGTTGCATTCCTTCTCGCACAGCTCGCACTGCGGTCCGGGGAAGGTGCAAGGCAGCCACCGTCCTCTCTGCCCGCCCAGACGCCCACTTGGCGAAGATGAACTCTATTTGCATTTTGAGAAATGCTTGCCTAAGTAGCATCTGGCAGTTAAATCCGATGAAACGGTAGAGAAAGTCCAGACTGGAGGTTGACACTTTTCTACGTGGTTTTCGTTGCGAACTGTGAAAATGTATTTGGCTGCACTCATCCATGCTCACGTTTGTCTGGGTATGTGTGTGTGTGTTTTTTTATTGTTGCAATTCCTTCTTGCAACAGTATTCACATTCCCAGCGGTACATTTATCATGCTCAAAAGGCGCCAGCTGATGGAACGGTTCGCTTCTCACTCTGTAAACCCGCTTTTCCCATCATCATCATCATCATCATCATCATCGGTCTACTGCTCCATATCTGTCACTGTTGGGCGTCGTCTAACCTTTCGCTGCAAAACGTTCCACCCTTAGTGGGCACAATGGGAATTGAAACGAACGCAAATGGGAAGCGAAACAAAACCACAAGCTGTAGCTTTTCCGTTCAATTAAGCTTTTGCCCACACGGAGCGACTAGGACGGGAGTGCCTTTTTCACGGAAAGTGCATGGAGTTCCGCCTGTTTTCACGTTCGCCCTTTTGGTATATTCTGTAAGGAAACTCCCAGGAGGTCTTTGAATATGGATCGGCTTGAAAGAAACACTCATTTTTAGACGCTTTGCTCACCCACTCTATTCAGGTAGGGGGCGGTCATTCTGGAGGGGAGGGGAGTTGTAGTTGAGAGGGATTACTGCAACGATTCGGTTAACCTTCGGACAGGATGATTAATAGCTGAAGGTTCTGATTTCGAAGATAAGGGTAGCCGCTTCCAGCGGCAGATGAACCGTCCAGATGTTGCGAAATTGTTGCGGTTAGATAAGCGTCTTCAGTGCGTGCGTTGAGGTTGGTGTGTCATATTCTGAAGATAAATGATACTGCTGTTTTAAGAATAGATCGCTTGTAAATAATTCGATTAATAAAGCGATACAGTAAGTGCCATTGAACTATTGAATGGATTTTCGGAAGTTCAATGCAAGAAGGCTCATAATTCTTAATACTTTCAGAGGCGATGTTTATCTATCGCACAACTCTCAATGCCCTTACTTTGATTTTCACCCAGAAACGGGTTTAAAGCGCGAAACGACTATTAATTCCATCTTTTTGAAACACAAATTGCATAAATCTAGGCAAATAAATTCCATTGCATACATTCAGGTGTTACGCCTAAAATTATGCAATTTTTAATGCTTTTGGTTGAGGTTGTCTCATAAGTAAATCGTTCAAGTTAGTAATGTTGCAATGCGTTTAAATATACAAATGCTTTAAACATCAGTTGTTATAGCAACTCAATGCCTGAAACAGGCTGGTGTTGTTCAAAATATAATTGTTCGCGATGGTTTTTAAAAATACATAACTTAATGAATTATTTTATTAATTGTTGCTATCACGTTATCGTGCAACACTAAAGCATTTACAGTTTTTAGTGCATTAAATAATTCATACATTATTTCAATAAATATTCACATTCACATTACTATTTCAAACAAGAATTGCAAACTTTTATCAAAGTGACGAGCAAATTTAAATATTTTCGGGATTTGTTTTATTTTACTCTGTAATAATTCTAAAATTCTATTATTTTATATTTTGAACTAAATATGTTTGTATCGATTTTAGAATTGTATTCACTTATCATCTTCTCTTCACTGATTGATCATGTGACATCTGGTTTTAAAAATTGCGTCCTGCTACCAGACTCTCTGTTTTCAGACTTCTGTTTGAATGGTCGTCCCTGTTTGTGTGCCTAATAGCATAAATATTTCGCGCCAAATCAACGGTCGGTATCCCACCGTTGGGCAAACTCTCTAGATCCACACCATACGAGCTGCTGAACCGCACCGAAACAGATACCACCACTTGTTTTCCTACCTTTTCCACCCTGGCAAAGGCAGTCTTATTTGGTGAATGTAGAATAAGCTTCTGCTAGGACCGCTCATGACGGGGGTCTCATTTTTAGGGCTCGTCACAGAGTTTGCGTGAATTTGCCGTAGCACCACGACAGTCCGATTCCGTTTCAAAGGATCAAAAATGCATTCACGCCGAACCAGCTGGTGCCACATATTGTGTGGTTGAATTGGAACCGAGCGCTTTGAATTGTCATTTTTCTGTGCTATTCCTGTCCTGGATTGCACGTTTAGGTGCAGTAGCAGCAACAGCACACTATCGGTGTCAGTTGCTGATCTGAATGCCCAGTGGAGCTCAACCACGGACAGAATGCAGTCGGTCTAATATGCTGCCTGTGTGTGATGCCTTTTGAAGGATGTTTGGTGAATGCGGGAAGGCCCTTCTGGACGTTAGCTTTTTAGAAACAAGAGAAAAGGGAAAAGATTTGTTTGCTTTCGTGTGGTCTTGCTGCTGAATGGCTTTGCTGCATTCGGAAGACCTGTTTCGTCCAGCTGCGGCCCAGAAAATTCGTCATAAATCTGCAGAATGAAGGATGAGACGGCTCATTGGACATGATGGACTGTTAATGCTGAGTGAAACTGAAGATTAAGGTTTTAAAACACTGCTCAAAATATAAATGGCAACAATAAGCATTTCCAACGTATTGGTGTAACAAGAGTAATTAAAAACACAACAAAAACTTTTTGAAAAGTGTCACAATAAAAAGGATTCAATGATATTAAAATCCGACAACAACTTTCGAAAACGCATCTGAAAGCCTCAACCCCTTTCTCGCGTTTGTTCATTATTTACAATCACCGGTAATGCACTGAGTAATGCAGCAAAAGATACGCAATAAACCAGAAAAAAAAAACCTCCCGTGAAGCATCCACTTGCCAACGACACGCTCTCCAGGTCGGTTTATCTTGACGCGGGCATCATAATCTTTCAACACACCCTCTACATCATGCCACCATGTTGATGCTGTAACCCGAGCCCGGCACCCGAGTATCATCATCCTGTAAAATAAATCAACATCAGTGCCGCATCAAGTGCCGATGATAAGTGGCAACCGGGTGGCATCCGACCGGTTGCATTCTGTATATCCTGCACAGGATTTCCGCACGAGCGTTTGAGTGTATGGAAGAGTGCAGTGCGGTGGAAAATGTATGCGTTTTTAAAAATGCATACGACGGTGGTGCAGCTAGCCTCTTTTCCTTCCCAAATGCGCGGGGTCGGTTTCTGCACCCAGCACTGCAGTGAGTATGTGGATGGTAATGGTGGTTTTTGCTGCTCGTCTTCTCTCTTTCTACCTTATTTGAATCTTTTATTCCTTGGCTAAAGCCTTCAAGCTGGACCCTCAGCTGTAACAGTTGAGCGGGATCTGCACGTGTCCGTTCAATGGCGGGACAGGGACAAGAAAGATGTGGGCATACACGCCGCATTGGGAGCTTTTCTCCACTATTGTGGCAATAAATGCAACTCATTCAACTCGGTCGGATACATCCGTTCGGAAATGTTTTGCATACAACATTGCATCAACTGAATGGTGCTAGGTTTTTCTTCTATTTCGAATGTGTTTCGGGGTTTTCCTTTACTCTGTAAAGTACGGTAGGGGTCAGGCTGGAAGGACTGAATGTGATAGGCTTTTTGTGTTTTTGCTCGGTGTATATGTTTATTCTTCACCATGTTGCATGCCGTTGGTTTGCGCTGAATGATGTTTTATTTTGAAGGGTTGTAAAGATACCCAAGGATGCAGTTAATTATTTAAGGGAAGTAAGTAGAGCAGGGTCTCTTGAGGTATAACGTTGGTTGAACCATGAACAACAAATTACAATGTAAATATTTTTAATTATTTTATTTTTTTATGAAAATTGTTTGCTAAATGCTGTGTATGTACCAAAGCTTTAAATTAGTTATTTTAGTATCAATTTCATATTAAATTAATATTTTTACGGGCTTTTCAGACAGGATAAATGACATGATATCCAAATATTAGGTATATAAAATTTCTTTTGTTAAAATTTAGATTTACAAAAGACCTTTTACATTTTTTCTACAAAAGAATTTGACTCTTTCCATACAGTTAGCGATGATACTTTTATCGAATATTCTGCATAATTTCTTCGATATTAAAATGGCAAATCTTGAACAAAAAAATAATGTCGATTTAAAAGAGTTTAACAACAACTCCATCAATCATGTAAAATTCTTGAATTATCTAGTTCTTTGGCCAGATATTTTTTTTTGCTTTTTTGTTTCGGTTTTTGTGTAACATTTGTAACCAAGCGCCGTTGATGAAAAATGTTTAAGTACCGTATAGTTTTTCAAGACAATGCTCAGTATTGAACTCTGAATGGCTTACATCAATAATCAACCATTGACAAAAATGATAAAATAATCCATTTATGAATAAAATTAATTTTTATTAATCATGAAATAATTTATCATATTAATTAAATATTAATTTAATTATTTTACCTAAAATAGTTTTGTATTTGTGTAAATACATTTGACGGATCGACCCGGAGCTCAGTTCGACCCGTGGGTGAAACGAGTTTGGGTTTGGGTTTGGGACCCATGGTTGCACCAAACCATATGCGAGTTCAACCCGTTGGTTTGGGTCGGATTAATCTTGGTTCGGACCTAGGTATACGACCCAAATCGCTTGGTGTCGCTTACGGATAGCTACGACCCAATAGGTTCGGAGCGACAAGACCATCACAAATTTGAAGCTTATTCAAAACATGAAAACAATAGAAAAATACTCGTTTTTTGTATAGAACATCATGAAAAAAAGAACGTATTTGGTGTTCTTTCCAGCCCAGTAGAATGCTGTATTATTCCGAGTTGACTGTACGAATGCATTAACCGTATGTATCGTCTCATAAAGCTTGTTTTTGACCAGCTACCGAAATAAAATTGAATTTTTTAAATGCCTTGTATTACCTTACTCTATTTGTTTGTTATTTTAAGGAATCTTAAATAACGTCTTTTTACAATCTCAGAATAATTTACAATCCATTTTCCAAAAACTTTTCAACTCGTCTCGCGCAGCGAGTGAGCCAAAAAAGACAAACCAAACCTCTCCATCCTCGCTGGGTAATGATGCACTACGGTAGTTACAACTACTCTTAAAAAGCAAGTTGTTATTCCGCATGTAAGCGCAGCACATTTCCGCTATTCCAGGCGCTTTTTTGAGCCCTGTGTGGTGTGGTTTTCCCATTTTCCCGGCGTGTGAGAGATTTCCACCGAGGGGTCTGGTGGGCTGCTTTCCTTCTTTCTTTTTTTCACCTATCACAAAAGGGCCCGGGATTGCACATTTTTCTTTCAGCTTTTCGTTTTTTTTTTTCTCTAACCAGATAGGCCATGAACCACTTTGGGAGGGAATGGTGGGGGTGGAAAAGCATTTTTTCGAGAATCCGACTCCGACATGTTCTTCCCACTGTCTCACTTGGAAAAGCAACAGAGAGAACGATGGATGAAGATGTGTATGTGCACGCCGTGTTGGCCAGTGATGGCTTAAGCATTTCAGTGCACATGCTCCTTCTCCTCCACTCCTCTCCCCCCCCCCTCCCCCTACCATCATACACAGCCAAGTTCAATTTTCCCTCCCCGGGGCGGTTTGCATACCATTCCAAAAGGAAAAACGCTCTTCATCGCAATCGTACTTGGCGCACGAGCCATAAATACAATTTGCACCATGATCATCCAGGATGCTACGGATGGGAAGCTTGGAGGAAAGGGTGCAGGTTAGTTCTATGGAGCTGCAAATGTTTGTGTACCCGTGGGGTGGCTTTTGAGGGAAGGGAAATGGAAAGGAGAGCCAAAGAAAAACCGCCGGATTGTTGCAATCCGTGTTGCTCTGCCCATTTAGTTGGAAGAAGGTTGCTCTCCTTTTTTCTTTGCATTTTCCAACATTCTACGCAGACATCTCCAATGCCATCCTTGACCTGGGACACTCCCACACACACACAAACACACATCGCCATGCATGTAACCTGTCAGAAAAATGTGCAGAAGACGAGCGCCGTGGTTGTGAAGCTCGCGGATGCAATGATAGGAAGTGCATTAGCATGTTTCCGGGTCCCGTTTCCTTCCTCGTTTTTCTTCACTTTTGTGCAAGCACACGTACACCCGAGGTGGTCGAGGTGAGTTGAGCAAGATGTGTGTGTGTGTGTATGTGTGTGGAACTCATAGATGGTCAGGCGAGATTTTTCCACTTGCCAACGTTGGCCTGCGGCCTAACATGCTTGATAGAACCAGATGTTTGTGCCCCCCCCCCTGCTTTTGTGTGTTTTCCACCAATCCCCCTCCCCGCATGGCACAGTGGGAGTTGAGGTTCTAAAGAATCTGAAACCCGGAAGTGAGAAGGAGAGCTCCGCTCTCGTCTCCTTGGCCCTTGATTTGCCCATTCGGAAACAGTATTTATTTTTCCGATTCGATCGCTCGAGTGGCCTAGCAGGAGTAGCTTCAGCAAGGGACGCACGGTGCAATATACATGGTTGTAGCGTTGGAAATGCATCACTTGAGTTTTTTTTATCGAATTGGACGAGCACGCCGCTGTTAGCCTTGGTCGAGTCGCTGGATTTGAATGCAGACAAGTGAAGAGCGATCGATTCGGGACGAATCCATAGTGGACGGGGCACTTAGAGTTTCTTTTTGCTGATAAGGATGAGTATTTTGCAGAGCGTGCTCTATAGTCTTCTGCAAGTGGCGTTCGGTTGGATGGAAATCGAATGTGTAGCTACGATTGCAGAAGTGTTTCAGAACATGTTTTGATAGGGTTATCAAACATGTACTAGGAACGTGTTGAAACTTTCTGCATAGCAATTGAAATGATTTTATGGGGTTAGGAATATTTTTCAAAACTAGGTTCAAATGACTCAAAAATTGAACTATGCTTCTCATAAGCAAACCTCATACGTAATGGAAGTGTGATAACTGCAAAAGATAAAAACATCTATTCAGAATTTGAAGGTATTTTTGGCATTGGCAACTTTGGCAACTTTTTTGTAGCTTATTATTTTAAGATTACTGTTGATAATCTAAGCCAATATTATAAATATGTCATTCCACTGTTTAATTCCCATGGAAGCCACATAGAATCTTCACTCCAAAATGTAGAAAAAACCTTCCTCAATGTCTTCTTAAACGATCACATCTTTGAAGAACTTAACAGGATCGGTGAGTATTCGTTAGACAGAGGTATGATCACAAACCGCGAAGCAAGAACATTTGTAATGTTCAACAAATAAAAACAACATGAAGATTAATAATTCAAGACTAGAAAAAGGTTTGCTAGTAATTATCAATACCCAGCGCTGGATGTGAGGAGAGAAAAATCACAAAAGATTCTAAAGTTAAGAAAAAAACAAGTATTCACCCTTCGTACACATTTTTATTCGCAGAATACTCTAACGTAGATAATTCAATAAGACGTATAGTTAACATGCCGAGTCTCATCATTCTGTTGCTGCGAAGGATTTTATCTTTAAGCTGTTGATATCTTTTCAATATTTTATTAGTCTTCCTTTTACATTATTAATATAGTTTAGTTTCTAAGAATGCTTAAGGTTAAGGCGCTCTGGCAACCATCGAACAAGCCAAAACATAAAATATTCTGTTCTATAGATGCTTTATCGTCTGTTTGAAATCTTTTGGAACTGTGCATCGTTGTTGCAACAACTTAACGGCTAAATATTTTAAAAATTAGTTTTAAAAATTGTTACACAACTCTAATAGTCAATACTCAATCAATTTTAAAAATATATCACTCTGAATGATTGACAAAAATTTTAAAATATTCAATATTGCGATAGCTGGCAGTAATAAACTAATTTATGGCATATATTTTCTATCAAATAATACTTACTGTCAGGGAACAAACAAAAATATGTTAAGAAACGTTAGATACAGGTATACATTTATATGTCAGGGTAAGCATCGAATAATGAAGTAGCGAATAATCAAACAAAATGAAATTAGTTTGCTCAAAATGCTATTTGCATAGTTTTTTCGAGAACTTCTGTCGGTGTCTTTTCCATTATTTGACTCCAAACGTTTGTTCGAGTGTTGTGTCTTGTTCGATGACAAACAGAGCATTACCTAACTATATCTTGAGCAAATGAAACGTTAATCCCCGATGAATTGGAAGAAATATGATACCTTTTCAAACTCAGTTGGCTAGGTAGACAGAGCGACTGATTGCTTCCGCTTTTTATTTTTCCTTTTTGAGTTTACTTTACTCAGAATTAAGTATTTATCATTAAAGAACCTTCCCCAATTCCAAAGTGTTCAGTCTCCGATCAAGTTTCTTCGCAATTGAAATAAACAAAATCATGTCCGCAATGTGACATTGATCTTTCAATTCCTAATATTAATTAAACAACGGTTTTCGACCCGTCATTCACCAGCACTTGAACTTGATATGTCTTAATTCGTGTGGTTGTAAACACGAAACCCGTGTACATGCGTCTCCAGCTCCAGCGGGTTTTTATAAGAGAGGGTGCCCCACCGTGTGACTGCAGACCACATTATTGCTTCCGTCCGCGCAATCGTCGATCCCCAGTGTACACAAAATAATGAAATAAACCAAGCTCCGGTCCAATCGATCACTTGAACCGCCACTAGAGTGAGGCAGTTTTTACCACTCATACCGTACTGGTTGCGTTTTTTTTTACGGTTCCGTTGCCCTTTTGCTCGTGAAGTGTTTTTCGTTCCAAAACTGCTGTTGCCGTTCGAAATTTGATTCCAAATAAAAAAGAAAACCAGCGACCCTCGAACCGTGTGCTGCAGTTGCATACTAATCTTATGCTGTGCCGTTGATGTTTATTTTACGTTCCGTTGGGTTTCGGTTTGTCCTCGATCGCCCTGCTCGCTCCTTATCTCTGCTTAACAGCCGTGCCGGGCCCCGGTGTGCTTCTTCATGGTCCGGGAGGAGCATGTTTTGGAGTTGTTTTATCTTATCTTTCTCACATTTTTTTTTTTGCTGTTGCCCGAGTGCGTCCCAGACTGTGGTATGGTTGCGTTTGTTTTCATTTAAAGCCAGCAGCTGGGGAAGTCCGTGTTTCTAAACAAAATCTCAAACTAAATAGAACACGCTTTTGATTCGGGCTTTCGAGAATCTGGAGCAGCACACATGGGAGGGTAGATGCTTTGGAGTAAGGAAAAGCAGAGGTGGGAAAGCTAAACGGCAAGCGAAAGATCTTGTTCAAATGCTCATCAGTGCCCATACGAGCAGGGAATGGACAACTGGAGCATCGATTGAGAGCAGATAGTTTTGAGCGATCAATAAAATGATAAATAAACGATATGCTAAGCCATCTGTGTAACAGGAGCGACTGAAAGAAAAGGGGACAATAAGATCTTTGTAGTCGTTTCGTTAGTTTTTTATGCATTGAATCAACAGTAAAGCTTTGGTGCTACAGTTCTTAAAAGTATATTGTTATATTTTACTCATATTGTACGTAAAATGAGTCGTATACAATTTTATTTTGTTTCAAAATTTATCTTTAAATTTGTAAATTTTCCTTAGAAACGATGAGAATAGGATTTCACCAACATTTGGCTTTGACAGAGCTCTATGTCACTAACTTTCGATCTCTCGGGGTCTACCTATCTGCCCATGTTTAGAGACTTGTTTTCAGCTCAAAGAGAAAAAAAATAATTGTTGAATTATTTGTGAAATAAAATTAAATTTAATAAATTTGATTTCTATTCCAACGTAACAAAATTTTCCAACTATAAAAATAGCTTTCCAGTATTTATCTTTTTTATCAACCTTATCTCTCTTTGAATATTTCAGTTTTAAAACCAAATTTTAGTTGACTTAGACATAATATTTCCATTAAATAGTTTTCAGCAACACTTTCCTACGTTATTCGCCTTATTGAAAACTATTTTTAGCAAACCTCCATTTTCGAGTTAAGCAAGTTTTACCTCGTGAGATATATTTAGACAACTAAACTTTAGCTGATAATTATTTTATTTCAAACACAATCATATCACAAATAACTTCTAACATTGCTGTTTATTGAAGTGACAGAGAAAACAAATCTGTGATTATTTTTTACTTGGCAAATTCTGATTGGAAACGTAATGTTGTTATATGCAGTACATGCGTGTTTTAATCCCTTTCTCATATTTCTGCTGTTTACAGGAAGTTTTCCTGTGCTAATAAAAAAAAAATTGAGCGCGCATATGGCGCAGTACAATTTCAAATCAATCAATTATAATTTGGTAATTAATATAGTAACCCACATCTGTGGGTTAAACTTTTTGAAACAAAATTTTCTACAGTAATTGAACAGCAAACCAACCGAAATGAAGGCAAAATTAAATATTTAATTATATGCCAATTCAATTCATGATTTGATTTTGGGTCTGAAATTTTATTGAAAAATTTGAATTTAGTCATTGCAATCCAAATTTACACATTTATTACCTTTTTTTTATTTAATTTGAATGATTCAATTTATTTTTTTGTTGATTCAATTTAGACCTACAATTACTCTGTAAACAAATGGCTCACCACGATTGCTTGGAACTTCCTCATTTGCCTACTTCGATTGCTGATTCCATCGTTTGAAAACTAAACCACCGCTCAGCCGAATCGATGACGCTCCACATGATGCCTGCCCTAGGCAGCACAGTAGGAAGTCCGCCGTCCCCTACGCATCGATTTGTTGATAATTTCTGCTGACCTGCAGTGAACCGATCGCAGCAGTCGGAAGACCGCTTGCTTGAAACACGCTGCTGCCTTTTAAGCCCTTTGCTCCGGTTCGTTCGGTAAAAGATTTTGCCTACCCTTCGAAGGCACCGGGGCAAACGGGCGAAGAGCGCACATAAGGGGAACGAGGGAAAACAGTAAAAACAAAACAAAGCCTACAATGCTTCGGCTAATGCTGCCACCGTCGAGCATACACGAAGCATTTACGCACACAGCCATACACACACACACATACGGGACGGTGCATTTAAAACCCGCTCACCAACACAACCGAACCGGCGGCGGCACTGGCTCTGGGCGAGCGCTCGCGTCCCGTTTCCGCACGCAACATCAGTTCACTGCTCGCGGTCGCTTACGGCGAAGGTCTCGGCTGTTGGACGCGCGCTGCCTTTCGTTGCGTTTTAATGCTTGGGCGAAATCTTCGAAACGTGTTCGGAGTGTGTGTGCGTGTTTTGTGCTAGTAGAAATTCTTGTTGATGTTGATTTTGAAAACCATTTTTAATTAATTGCGGTGTGGTTTTTTGTTTGAAGGTAAAAAAACGAGGTGAAACCGTGTGTGGGAGTTGGGTGCTGTGCAGCGGAAGAAGTGCAGGTCGTTTCGTTGGGCGAACGAAGCAAGCAAGCAGCGGTGAGAGGGTAATGGGAAGTTGGTGCTGGATGCAATTTCGCACAAAAAAAGAGCGAAGAAATCTGCTGTTGGTGCCTTCAACAGTTGTTCCATTTGAAGAGTGTGTGTACGTTTCGGTATTTAATTATTTGAGTTAAATTCTCTTCTCCTTCTGAAAATGAATTTCTCCATTTGCCGCGTTTGATTCATCTCGGCTCTGTTCCTGGAATTTGGCCAGCAGCACCAGCAACAGCAGCTGCTGCATTGCTGGCAAATTGATGCTGCGCGTGCTGTCCCTGTCGCACGCTCACACAGCTCTCGCTCCAGCTTCCAGCACGGTTCGCGTTTATGCAGCCCGATCGAGAAGTCGAAGATCGAACGTGTGCTCTTGTGTGCTGGTGTGTGAAACGCGTTTACGCAGTCGCGTACACCGTTTTATGCTCTCGCTCGTGTGCGTGTGTGTTTGTGTGCGCTTATGTTGAAGGCAAAAACCGGATTATGCTGCACCACCCGGGCCCGTGTGTGCGTGCGTCGGGCGAGTGAGGTAAAAGGTATGCAAAGAGGAGCGCGTTTCACGGGGCAGAGCGTGTTAAAGAGGGAAGGTTTTTCGGCTGTGCTTCTCTGTTTACCGAAATTCCGTCCAGTGTTCCGAAACAGATGTTCATGCTTGTTTGTGGCCCCGCCGCAGGCACTCGCCTTAATGTTCGGATCGATCGATGGAAGGGTTTTTTAAATGTTTAATTAAAGCGTGATAGGGAAGCAGGGAACGTGTCTCGCGGAACACGTCTTTGATAACGGGGGGAGTGCAGTTAGTGATTGAATGTTTTGCAGCGCTAAAGAGTGCGTTTCTGTGTTTTATAAAGTGAAGGGAAAATGAGAAGATAAAGAAGAAGATAAAAAGCGTGTAAAGCGAAAGAAAAGAGAAGCCCGCTCGATGAGGCCCGTTTTACAAAATGTTTTTGTCGGCTTGATTGTGTTTGTGTGGTGTCATTTTTGGTCTGTGATTTTATTGTAAAGAGTGCATGTTTTTTCTCTCTTTGCTCTAAAAGGTGTATAAAATATAAAGGTTCGAGTGTCTTCTGGTGTGATCCGTAAAAGCCGCTTTGTTTTAATCCACCAAAAAAGTGTTTGTGAAATAGAAAATTCCGCCACTCGGTTGAGGCGTTCGCGTGAGAGATCCAGTTTTGTCTTCAGTCTTTAGCTGCACACTGCACACTGCCAGCAAAGTTTCCGAAGGCGTTGATAAAGTGGGCCACTCCACAATCGCGCGCGCCTGACGAGGTAACGAATGCAACGAGTGGATACAACGGGAGGCAATGGTTGATTATTTCTGAGGGCTGCACTCCCTTAGGGATAATGGGATGAAACGTACAGGCAAAAAAAAAACTTCAACTCCTCAAATCGATTGTTTACGTGTACGTGCGGGCCGTATGCATCTGGTGCACATTCCTCCGTCTTGATGCGGCTGCAGAATTTATCGATCTTGTAACGTAAACACTCGCCGAAGCGTGTAAAGGTTGGCGTTCCGGTTGCTTGAGCAACACTGTCAGTGATGCGTTCGGTACGATAGGCCCTGGGCGGGCTGAAAAACTAGCCCCCGAACTCCAGATGGTCACAACATTTGAGGGTTTGAGGTGTTTTCATGTACGACAAACCACGCATAAAGATAGAATTTTTTAGTACCGTTGTTCAAAAATTTTAAAATTACACATCAATCGCTTTCGAAGGATCACATCTCTGGTTGCTGTTTTTTTATTTGAGAAATAGCTTTAATGCGACATCAATGATATTACCGTTACTTTAATGTCGTTGCTCTCAAGTTGTGCTTTCAAGACACGAATGTTCTCACCACTCACCGCATCAATTTTTACTTAAAATCATCAAGAGTCGTCTCGATTTCATTCATTTTCATTTTTAAGGCTTCAATTCTTGAATGAAAACTCATCGAAATCACTTGAAATATGGAGTTTCAAGTTTAATTCAACCAAAGCAATATTGAAATCACTTTGATTTATTTTATTTATTTTTCTTTTTTCTATTTATTTTTCTTAAACTTGTTATTTTCCTATTCCTTATGCTTTTGCCTATCTTTTTATGTTTCTTTTTTTCTTTGTTTTTTTTTTTTTAAATTTATATTAACTTTTTAATTATAATCATAGCAAATCAATTGATTTTAATGTCTGCGCTTTTAAAGTGTGGAATTCATTCTATCGACTTCAAAACCTGTGATACAGGGAATTACTACCAATTTTTTGAATGTTTGTATTATGATTTTAAACACCTTAACTCGATAAAATATGAGACACAAATCCTTTAAAAAACGTTACAAATATCCCTCAGATTGCATGTTAATAGTAAGTGAACGCTTCGATACGCCATTAGATTGGTGAAAGTTTAATACACCTAATAAAAGTAATCGAACAGTCGCTTCCTAGTTCCTGTTTCCTTCTTCCTCTTGGTATGATAGAAATATTTTCTCTTCAGTTCATTTTCCCAAGAAAGCTATCGCCAGATCATTCCGCCTTTCACAACGTTTATGATAGAATGCTTCGCCTCATGCTATTGATTGTGAACGCTTTCTGTAAGCACTTTGTGTGAGCGTTCCAAATATTGTACTGCTACTTTTCTACGCTCCTTTCCCTTTCTTTCGCCTTCCAAAACATTTTCTCCAGCTGACAGCAGCGACACAAACCAGGGGAAGCCCTTGACAACAATAATGGTTACGAGACCACTTCCCACTGTTGTCCTTTTGCGCTCGGCAACTTATGATAAATGGTCAACCAATTTTATCTGGACAATCTTTTCCGCCCCTCCGACCCATCCCTTCCCTTATCACACGGATGAACTCCCAAATTTTCCGCACGCTTCCACCAAAGAAAAAAAAAAAAACATCTCTTGACTGTTTGTTAGAAAAAGGAGGGAAAGTGGTCGTGAAAATCGGTCCTCAAATAACTTCCCCGCCTGATTCTAAGCATGATGATGATGATGGGCAAGCACAGGGCAGCGGAAGACGAATGGCCAATCAGGGGCGCACTTTATTTGCCAGCTATGGCACCTTTGCCTGTGCTGTGCTGCAGTGCTGCAGTCAATAAGATCGATTTGTTTCGCCAGGTCAGTGAAGGTGGATTTAACGGTCAATCGACTTTTAGAAAATTTTAAAAAGTTTTTGGGTCGAATTTGCTTGACAGATGCGTTGTTTTTAAAAAGCCTTTCAATATTTATTTCCTGCTTTTGAATTTGTTTTACGTGTTTGGAAGTTGAAAAGCATTAATTTATTTATCTTTTTTCTTTTATTTATTATCCTTTTCTGTTTATTCTTCAGTCTTCTGTTCATATATTCTGTTCGTTTGTGCAGTATGCTCCATATTCTTTTTTATGTTGCTTTTTACTTTGTTATTTTATCCCTTTAAATTTCTTTTTATCATGTTTTAAAATTATTTTATTTATTTATTTTTGTGGTGAATGAACCGATTTAATCATCCAAATTCCTAGTTTAAAGTTTCTTTTTTCTTTCTTTTTGTTTTTAACTCTATTTATTAAGCCATGCTCCTCATAAGACTTGGTAAACACTTTTTGTTTCTTGCTTTTAAACATTTATCTGTCTTGCTTTTTGCTCCTCCTAACACGAGCCGCCAACTTTACGAAAACATCTGATTTTTCTCGGTCAAAAAGTTTTCCGGCTGTCACCGAACTTCCGCACTTTCTACGGCTGCCGGCGGGAAACATCTTTCCGCCCTGTCAGCTGGTAGATGAAGATGTGTCAGCAAAGTGCTCATCTATCCGAAAACAAAAAAAAATGGAGGAACAGTACAACTCCCCGGACAAAGTATGACACATTTGAAGATCGCTTAAGAGGAGCCCAACACCGAGAAAGAAGAAAAACGACGATAGCTAACCGTTCTTCGGCTACATAATCTCCACCCGTGCTCGTTGTTATTTGACGCCTGAAACATGGAACGTGTCGTTTCGGCGCTTGTGGGAAGAGGGAGTGGGACAAAGTACGCTGAAACAGCAGGAAAACATAAAATAGAACACGAAATATGAAGCAGTTCAATTGCAGACAGACTGTCGAAAGCAAAGTTGCAGCACAGCGCATGGAAAAGTTGGAAGACGACGGAGCGCGCAAAGGCAAGGAAAATAAAAATCTGCTCCAGAAGATGTGACAATTTATCATCTATCCATCCTTCCAGGCATGGGCTGTTTGTATGTGTGTGTGTGTCAAACGGCAACATAGGTCAAATTGGTTGCGATTGTTTTTCTCCCGTTGCGCACGAGTACTCTCGTGCTTGACTTTGTCCTGGCAACGACGGCAAGAGTGCAAAATGTTTTGGCCAACTTGATGCCATTTGTTTTTTCACTTTCTTCCGGATGTGTTGTGTTACGCTTTCCGCCTGGTGATTTCCCTCGCCCTCTTTTTGCCAAAAAAAACCCCGCTCCAATTTATTTTCCTCGCCAGGGACAACGAATCGAAAATCGACCGAGATAAATGGACAGAGATTGATAAATTCTTGCAGCATCTCTTTCCCCCTGGGGTGGGGCGGCTTAAAAAGCGGACAAATAGAACCGAAATTTGCACAAATGTATTCAAACCGAATGTTCTGTGTCCGAAATCGAATTGGGTGCACTTTCATCCGATCCCTATTTTACGCTGCCCAAATCATTCACACGAGAGAGCGAACGAATGTGGGACAAAAGTTTTCAAAATAAAACATCTTGCTCCTCGAGGTGCGCTGTTGCGGATTTTATTTGCCCACTGTTCCGTGGAGATATGCTACAAATATGATTTGGAATCTATTGCATCTCTCCGGATGTCCGATGTTGGTTGTGCTGAATACAACACTAGCAGAGTCACCAACACGCCCAGAGACTGGCTGAATATCCTCTCTCATATACGGAAGGACACTAGGAAGAGCCAGGAATTCTTCAGAGAAACACAAAAGGAAGTTTTCGTGGACGGTCCCGGACCGGAAAAAAATATATATACGATTACGAGGATAACATAATAAAGAAATATATTTGTGATAATAAAATCGCCCAAGGGTGCTTGGACCCGACCGCTTTTCGGTAGACGGCTGGCACGGTCCCAGTTACGTTATTGGTTCGCACACACGGGAGGGAGGTTTTCTCTTATCATTTGATTCGGCCTTGTGGCACACTAGAGCGAGAGAATAGAAAAATCGGACAAAATTTCATGCGTACATTCTTTGGTATGATTTTTGAGACACTAAAGCTCTGTATCAGTGTATATTCAGATACAAGAAAGAACAATAAATATAGTTTAATAAGTATAGTTTTTTGTAATTAGTATCTAAAAATCTGTTTCGGTCAGAAAACAGAATTGTGAAGTATCTCAAGACTCGACCTGCTTCGAATTTCATTTGGACTCTCCTGCTTCTGGTTAGGACATTCCATCTTGTAATTCCAAGCCATAGATAACCATGAGATGAACAGGGTTTTATACTAGAGTCTCTATTAGCAGCCGCATATTATGACTTTAAAAGATGTTTGACTAAACACCATCTCACTAACAATGAGATGTATAAATACCTTATCATAAGTGTCCGTCCTTACACCGTTCATTTACTGCAGAATTCATTCCTTAATATTGGAAAAAAAAACGCCAATTGAACAAAATTAATGGCTTCTAGCCACAAATAAATTAAGCTTAACCCAAACTAGCCATAATCGAGTCTCGAGCCTCTTTGCTGCAAGTCCAAACTCCATAAGTGTTTCAAGTGGAAACCTCTGCAAAGGAGTCTAGAGGACTAAATTTTAATTTGGTTGTTCTGACATGGAACAATCAAATGAAGAAAACCCAAAAAATAACAAAAACTAAAAATTCTTTCCCTTCTTCATAATCATTTCTTTATAAAATGTTTTTGGCATGCTGTTTGCACATTTTTAGGCGTTGTTTACAATTTCATTAACACACTGGACTTAACCAATATGTGAGAAGTCAATTTACACCCAAAATGACCATGAAAGAATCGAAGATAGCTGTCAATATTGAGAGGCCTTCTTGTGTTGACCACTTGGCATTCGATTTTTATTTTTTCTACACTTATTTTTTTATTTTTTGAGAAAGAAAATACTTGTGTCTTGTTTTTCGTTTCGTTTTTATTTATTTGCATTATTTTTGTATAAATGTTTGAGTTATATAGCAGCAATGAAAAGCGCCCACCGTGCACACGATTCCTTTTGATGCAAAAGTTTTCCCGTATTGCTTCGTCATCGGTGGGGACGGGAACGGCTCACGAGACTTATCATGCACGCTTCTCTATCGCGCTAACTGGACACTTTCATGGGCCGATAGCCGTGGCCAAATGTTTTATGCTGCCTTATCTTGCACGGTCCTGTTAAAAAAACGCTTCCTCCTACATCGCAACTTTCTATGAAAACCCCGAAGGAGTAGCAGACACATGCACAAACACACGCGTAAAAAAGGGATCAGATAAGTGTATGCTGCCGCTTTCCATTTTCACTGGACAAAGGCGCTTCCACCTCTACCGCTGGATGGGGACGCATACGAGCGACACAAGCTGGAAAAAAGGAAAACCAGAATTGTACAATGTGCTTCCCTCCTTCCGCCTGTCGGAGCTCTTGTTAGGTTCCGTGTTCCGTTTCCCTCAACATAATCATGATGATATTTCTTTCCCAACCCTCCGGCGAAGCTGTTCGATCGGGATCGACCGTCTCGCCCGTCCTTGGGTGCTAGTTTGCTCACACGTTCGTGTCCCTCACCCCCTCTGCTTCCCCTTCAGCTCCCCAAGCGTCAGAGCGGGTGGTCAGAGAAACATAATTTATGTCCTGCTTTACCCAATCCCCCCGACCCGCCACTTTCTGAAGACGATCGTGCGACATCGATAAGGAGTGGATTTGGCTTGCTTCGAATTATTGAATGAGGATATTTTTGGAGAGCTCGGTGGCTGGTCGCTTGGTCTAGTGGCGTTCGGCTTGCTTGTTAGCCGGGTTCGTTTGGCGTCGCTGGACAGCTACTCGTTAGCCATGATTAAGGCAGACCGTGGTACGGGGCAACGATATGAATCCATCCGAAACCACGTACAGTATGCGGGAAACATTGCTCCCGGAATGGGGGACAGCTGTCAGAAAGTAGAACATTAAGAAATAATAGCGAAAAAGTCCTTCATGCTCGGATGGATGGTTTATGGTGCCCGCGCGCGCGTTCACACACGTGCCTTCCGAGACGTGCTGGAGCGTCGTTTACTGCACACTGCCCAATGGATGTCTTGTCGTGCGCGGGCGAGCTCAATATGAACCGAATGCTAAAGCTTCGTTTACATTCATGTATTCCTAGGGTGTTTCGGTTCCAAAACCAATGCCGCTTATCGAAGGAAATGCAGACGTTTTGAGTTAATTTGATTGCTGGCACTGGATGCTCGAAGTACCGTTTCCCAGCTGAAACTTATCCATTCAATTGATTGAATTGATCCGTGCCACTCTGTGACCGGGTGGGACCGTGCTAAGTACTTTAGCTTTAATTTCGCGGAACTCATTATTTATTTTTCAGCTACAGTATCAAACCTTTTTAAACTGTTTCCTTCCACCTACAAAAAAAATACTTGCTGGCTCGTTTATCTGCTTTTCTAGAAACACAAAAACCGTGTGGAACATAAAAATAAAACACATTTTTGAAACTTCCTTTTTGGGCAATTCCAGAAAGAGCTTTCCTCCAAATCAGTTTGCTCCCAATTCGCTCAATAATTGCTTCACGAGAAAAATTTAAAGTCCGTGCATTCCCAAAAGGAAATGACAAACGTTACCACTTTTGCAGTGTTTGAAGCATTTCAATTTCAATTCTTATCCATTCCGCGTAGTAAATTCAAACGAAATACCAATCCAAAATTTGTCCTCAGCGTGTAATTTTTCAGGCGCAATCGTTTGGTGGAAATGGGGTGAAGATAAAATTTTCTTTCCTCGTAAACAAACGTTCATGGGGGAGTTTGGAGCTAGCGTGAAACCTTAGGTATTTTATTTTATAATTTACTAAAATATATTGTACATTTATTCTGTTATTTTTTTATTCTTGTCAGAGTACATATAAAAACAAGTACTCATCTTACATTTAATTTTTACATGTTAAATTTTTCTGTTGTAGCTATTAAAAAGTATAAGAGAATAATAATTAAATAATATCTACGAGAACAAGATAATGAAACACAATATAATTTCACAGTAAAGTAAAGAAACTTTACAAATGAGTCTAAGATGACCAGGATGACCCACCTGATACGGAAAAAGAAATATACACAAGGACCTAGAGCGAAACTTTGTATTTTGAATTTTTGAATGAGTAAAAGACCACACATTCCAGTCAAGAATACAGCTTGAATACGAAACGTTTGGTTTGTGAGTCATGGTTTTAGCTCCTTATTTATTTATTTTATTTGATGCGTTAAAATATTATGTTATTTATTAAATGTTGTTAATATTTATAGATACTTATTAAAGAAAAAGAGAATAATGGAATGTCTTTTAACAGGTTTCGCAAACTTCGTATATTAAAAGAAAAACTTACTCTATTAAATAAAAAATATGCTAGACTGTCCTCTTTTCCGACGGATCCCCTTGTATATCTCTAGTTTGTCACTTTCCTTCAGCAAGAGTTGCGAGTGTGCAAGAGATCAAGAAATGATTCCCGCTAAACCTCGAATGTGACCGCCGCGAAGGCAAGACGGTTTTGCCATGTTGTTTGGCGAAGATAAGAGATTTCATTCATCAATTTTCCTCAATCAGCCGTGCGTGGGACGATGACCGACGGTGGAGTGTGTTCTCAGAAATAGAAATCGTGTGACATCTTCAATAGCCGTTCAGTGTGTGTTCCGTCCGGCCTTCTTTACCGCTCGGTACAGATGTGTCGTCTGATGTAATTCCTGCCGATCAAATCAAGTCCTTTAGCTTGGTGTGGGTTCGTCCCTTGTGAGGGCTGGGTAGACTATGACATGTCCTCGCGATACAGCGTTACAGGGATAATGGGATTTGGGAGTTGCTTTCGTTTCTTTTGGTGAAACTTTTGGTTACTAACGTCATTTTCTTACTTTTCTCCTCTCTCCCTAGATGCTCTGCTGACGTTTGAAGATGAGTTAACGGCTAGCTGAAGATGATACCGGGTGTGGGCGGAGTGCCACGAGCGCGGTTACTTGCACTTCTCCTCCTAGCGCTGGTGGAAGTGATAGCGCGCGCTCTGGGCGACCCCGCTCCTTACATCGGCAGCAGCAGCAGCAGCAGCCTCTTTGGTGTTGTTGGTGCCGCCACCAGCAATGACGTTACAGCCGAACCGGTTCGCCACCAGCGTTCGGCATCGGACCGGGCCGGACCACCGACGCCACCGCCGTACAGCTTTCACTTTGCCCACGCGGTGTACAATGTGTCGATACCGGAGAACAGCATCATCAAGACGTACGCGGTGCAGCCGCCGAACGAGCCGCGCATGGGCCTGCACGTGACGTCCGACCTGGAGGTCCGGTACAAGATTGTGGCCGGCGATAAGGACCGCTTCTTCAAGGCGGAGGAGCGGGCGGTCGGGGACTTTGTGTTTCTTGCGATCCGCCTGCGCACGAACAATATCGTGCTGAACCGGGAAAAGGGCGACAGCTACCGGTTGGAGGTGAAGGCGACCGGGACGCGCCGGGAGGGCAAAAGCCGAACCACCCTCGAGGCGGACACGGTCATCGATGTGCGGGTGCTGGACGCGAACGATCTGAGCCCACTGTTCTACCCGACCGACTACTCGGTGGCCATAACGGAGGATACGCCACTACACAAAAGCATTCTGCACGTGGTGGCGGAAGATGCCGATCTCGGGCTGAACGGCGAGATCTACTACAGCATTCTCGACGAGACGGAACAGTTTGCGGTGCATCCGACGACCGGCGTGATAACGCTGACGCGCCCGCTACGGTTTGCCGAACGGGCGCTGCACGAGCTGACGGTGGTGGCCAATGATCGAGGCATTGGTTCTACCAGCCGCAATCAGGCGAGCAAAGCGCGCGTCAAAATCAAAGTTCTACAGGTAAGAGTTTGCTATAAACGTTTAAAATGCGTTAATTGTTGTAGTTGCCATTATTTTGTTCCGTCCATTGCATACATTCAGGCGCTTTCGCAATTAATCCCCATCAACGTTTTGCTTACCTCGTTTGTTCAATTCATTATTTATTCCGCAATTTGCAAAAGTACCTTGACCCGGGTACTGGTGACCATGCACGGACATAAATTTTGCCCAATTATTTATTGTCCCAATGGGGATACTAAATTAGGATCAGTTCGCTTCTCTCGCGTCGCCATATTTTGTACCAGTGGCAGAGTTATCTTCATGTTGCCAGCACTGCTTGAAACAAGCTGAGTATAGCGAACGAAAGCGAGCTTTTAATTTGCAGCTTAATTTGTTTTTGTTTTTGCTTTTTTAGCCATATTAACAACCCACTGAACAGTGTCAGTTGCACACCCCCTAAGGAGTTACCTAAAAATTCACTAGTGAGGGCTGGAGGGGAAGCTCAATCAATAAAATGATGAAAAATATTGCACATCGCAGTGTGCCGAAGCACAGTGGGCCATGGTGTGGGTAATTTTTGTGATACCGCTGTTGCCTAACAGTCGATAGTGGTATGAATTATTACCATATAGTTGGTGTTCGTTATTTAAAGAAATTTATTTTATTATTACAAGCTCTGCCACAGTTTTGCCACTTAGTTCGAGAGGTTAAACGTTTGAGATACAAAAATGTGTAGTTGCGTAGGGAATTATAGATACACCGTATAATTTACGTTATTTTCTTCTCAAAATATTCAGTTTGGTTTTGTATTAGTCCCTTTTTGCAGATAAATTAAAATTAAAAGTAAAATTCGTTTTTTATTTTGACCAACAACTAAAAACGTTCTCACAGGCTTTATTTTCTAAAACTAATTCATTCTCAATCGTTTTAAAATGACTCACAATTTGTACTATCTTTCCAAGACTAGTTCAATTGATAGGCAGAAAGCTGATTTCAGCAACCCTCAATATGAAATACAAAATTGAAAACAATTGGAAATCAAAACAAAATAAGAGTAAAGCACTGAGTTTAGTGTGTTAAGGCATCAATTTCATTATTTAGTTTTGATACTTAAGAGAGCGTTCACTCTAGACGAACTTGACAGTTCGCGCGTTCGACGAACGTAACTCATCCTCCAACATATGAATGAATTTGGGGGTTCGCGAACGCTGTAAGTTTGAACAGCACATGGAACTACGGCGAGCTCTCATGTGAATATGGCTCACATGATGTGGCTTTATATTCAAAATGCAATAATGGTAAACCTCAAATAACAAACCTTATATGTTGGTGCTTTGTTTTTGTTTTGCCTTGCCTTGCTGAATCGTCAAATTCGCGCGTTCGCAGAGAGTTCGCGGCTATTTCACTATAATGAGCTACACCCGGACTGAGCTAGGTTCCTCGAGCGCGCGAGCTGTCAAATTCGTGTATGAGTTTGATATAAAAATCGTTACATCGCATAATATTTGTTACCCAAAATTGTCAATATGCTTTTCTACGAAACCCTCACTGTTTAACTTTTTGCTAACATGCCAATTGATTTCCAGAATTGATTGATTTGATCAAATCGATATTCAATACGTCGGCAATTTATTAATACCATCCTTTTTTGAATTATTGGCTTCGGTTCTTTGAGGAATTCCTAATGATTGTATGAGTACGAATTGTTAATTTGCAAGTCAGTCAAGCTTTTAACTGTAACTGCAACAGATTCTTGAAACATGAATTGTAAACGTGTTTCGGAGTATCATTTATCTATAAACTCCTCATTTTCCAAATCTTAGTTTTATCGGGGCAAGTTGTCAATGTATGACATTGAGTACCGTCAAGCTTGACAAATCACGTTCGCTTGCTACTTCAAGAGTATATTCCATGCCATTGAACTTGCAGTGTATACAAATATCTCGAAAGCTATGAGAAAATGTGAGCTAAGAACATCAGTTTTCAATTATTGTAATGTATTTTAATGCATAAGCAATCAAAGCAGCCAAATTAAATGATTATAAAAATGAAATCATATTTGCGGAGAGGAAATTAATTGTGCGATTCTACAAAAAGTATACTTTGAACTCCACATGCTTGAACCGAAAGCTTAACTCTGTTCCCAACTTTATTCTTGAACGTTCCAGAGTTATTTTTATTGCAAAACATTCCACATTGTTATTTTTATTCTTTGAACGATATTTTTAATTGCTATTCCTCCAATGGCATTTAGTTCAAGAATGACTCCCATTTCAACAGCTGTCAAAATAAAGCGCTCATATTTTTATGAAAAATGTGTCCCCCGATTATAAAACAGAAACACAACGTCTGTTTTCCCATGCTGCGAGACGAAAACCAGCACACAACGTTAACATGATATTTTCTCTCTTATTTGTGGCATTTGCAAAACCTTCAAGAATTCCACATGCTCACAGTTCGGTATGATGGGAAGCATTGCATCACAATCTCCGAAAAAAAAGGTAAAAGCACACACACTCGAAGAACTGCACAAAATGGGTCATGCCAATATCTCATCTCGAGGGTTCTGGTACACTCTGGACCCATTTCAGAAACGGAGCAACCTCAAAGTGTCTCGTTTTCCTTCCCCACAGTGTGTGTGTGCATAGCAATGCTCGAAAGATGAAAGGAATTTCAATATTAATGTTCCCCTTTGCGCTGATCATTGGTCCGGCTGACCGGAGGAACCCAGTAAGGGCTGACCTTTTCCCTCTGTACCATTACTGTCACCCAACAAGAAGCTGTCCGATCGATACCGTCCGATTCTCTGGACAATGTAGAACACACACACAGACTGGATGATCCGTTCCCAGCGATGCTTTTGTCATTTTTCACCCATCACCATTGCGAAAACCCTTGTCTGCCGGGACACTGTCCACTATTCTGTGTGTACCCGCACGGTTAAATGGTGCTAAATGTTTCGAAATGCAATGCCGTTTTTTCTGTTCTGTTGTCTTAAGCATGCCCATGTGACGCAGCAATGCAGTGAAGCAATGATACAAACACGACAGCGCTTAATAACGCCGTTGGAAGACACTGTCACCAGGCGTTCAGAAATTCTTACCGCAACTGGACGACCGCCACATTCCATCTCGGTGTGTGTAGTGGAATGTGGAGTAATTATTAACATCAGAAATATTCACTTAAAAATCGGCATCCACCTTCTACGGTACTCCTGGTTCTGTGTGTTCCAGTAACAGTCACATATCAGTGCACAATGGGCAGTTTCGTACAAATTTCGAGCAATAGAGTCTAGGATGACGCAGACTAGAAAATATTTTTCTTCTTCTTATTCTTATCTTCTTATTGGTCAATCGAATATTAATTCTCCTACATCCTTCATCATTGGAGAGATGTATTCAGAATTATGACCATCGGTTTATAAAGGTAGATTGATTTTCATTCTCTTTGATTTTTTTTATAATTATCCGTTTATATATGTGAAACATTATTAATTTCTTCAAAAAAAAATAGAAAGCTTAAAATTTTAACTCGCTTCTGTTAAACATTCCAGAACCTGAAACCAGTGAATGGAAAACATTTCTGGTCACCCAGATGAGTTGACAACCAATGATTTCCTTTTGACAGATTGTAGTGACGTAAAGTCGTAAATTGAAGGATGTAAACAGAAAATTTTTAATTTCCATAATTACAGTTCTTGTTGTACTGTCACGCGAGATATTTGTTTTCATAGTTTTCAAAGTATTACCTCCCTGAAACTTGGCTTATTTCGGGCTTGCTCGGTTAAAAGTATGTATTTTTATCCAAGAAAATCATATATGTAACCTTCTTTTGCGTTGTTACCACTTGCTTCTTCTTTATTTTTCTCTGCCTGTCATGAATCTCTCCATCCTTTCATGTGTATGTGTTATTCGCCAATCGTCGCTAAAAGTTGAAGGTTATGGGAAAATTTCTCACGAAGCTAAAATAAAACTGTGGTTTCGTGCCATAGAGAACATTTGTTTTAGTAAATAAGGCATCCATAATGTTTACCGTTTTATTCGGCAGATCAAACGCGTTTCAACGATCAAACTAAGCGTCCTTCGATAGTATTGCTGTACCAACACGTCTCCTTCATGATCTTCTTCCTCAGCAAGCAAAATCAAGGCAATCATTTGAATTTGCACTTTACGATTACTTATGCAAACACTTATTCTGATGCCTAACTAGCTGGAAACACTGATCTTCAACTTTGCAAGACAATTAGCAAATAAAACAAACATTTGGTGTAGGTTTTGAACCATGAGTGGATGGAGAGGGTTATGACAGCCAGAGAAAAATAGAGAAGAAGGATGTTGTAACAGAGCAAAAGATAGCTACATAAAAAAAATAATGGGAAATTTACTAAATTACTAAAATTAATTTAACAAGTGGGTTTTTTTTAAAATAAAAAATAAATAGTGGAATGTGCCATCCTTTATGTGCATTTTTCTGCTCACGGAAATCATGAACGTACCCTGTCATAGAATCTCAAAAAGTCGTATGTTCTGGTTCATTTGAAAATCTCGAAACTTAATTTTAGTTTTGGTTTAAAAAAAGCTAAAATAAATCATGCTGGATAGTTTTGCTTGTGATTTTGTTTATAATAGATATAATACATTTAATTTAAACATTTTATTTTAAAGTTTTTTTTCATTTTTATAATATTTTTGTATTCATAAATAAAGAATTTCATTAATAAATAAATAATATTTCACAAATAAAAATAAAAACTTTTTATACTAACAGATTACTTCGCCTTGGGAAACCAGAAAAAATAAGAGTTAATGTAATTTTGTTTTTCTTTATTTAATCTTGGAGATTAAAATCTCTGTGTTGCATTGCATAACTACATTAATACTTATTTATATTTCATCTCTGTATACGCCCAACGTGCAGTGTGTCCCATTGCACTCGAACTGACGTCAAAAGCTCATCAGGCATTCCAACGCGCAAGGGAAACCAAAGTTCGGTAGAGAGAGTTTTTTTTTTTTTTTGGGGTCATTCCCGGCCACAACGTTTGCACAAAGCCCGTTCTCATGTGCATGTCAAACGTCGAACGAAGGGCACATGGGATTTTTATCATCTGCCCTGCGTTGGCTACCGTCGGACCTTCAAACGTCATTGTTTAACCTTTTCTCGCCCTCCTCAACCAAGCCTATATTGCGTGATGTCGGTATGTGCAGCCGAAAAAGTGTCCCCATTGTGTGATAAACGGTTCAACCGGCGTAGCGAACGCACCAACCTTCGTCTCTGATGCCTTGGAGCGCGAGAGTCTTGTGGGAGATAAAATAAGAATAGTTTTTGGCCTTCCCCTGGGCAAGCGATTCAACGTATGGCCGTCATGATTGCCATTTGGGGCTAGCCGTTATCCTGCGGGCGCTAGTTTGTGGCTCGAACGGGGAAAGTCTTTTTTTTTTTTGGGGTTACAGTTTTGTCCACCAACCACCAACGTTAACGGTGCCCAGAACGGGTACTGTCATTGAGGCGAAAAAGAAGAGTTTTTTCTAAGCCTCCGGTAAACCTTTCAAATATCGAGTTTGATGTGGTTTTGTCATGGCTCCGCTCCGGGACATGCGGGATCCGCCGCGATGGCAGTGGCAACTCTCGGAGAGCGTTTGCCCGTGTAGCACTCCAAAACCAGAGCCTCATAGGTTGGTTGAAATGGCGGGATGGAGAACAACGGGGGAAAGAATTTGCATTTGCAAAGGCAAAATTGCATAATAAATTGATTTTTATGGCCTACGGACGACTAGGTTTGATGGCGTAGCGTACGTAAAACATTGTTCATTCCTGCAACCTTCCGAAGCGTCCGTTTTTGGATCAGAATAGGAAGCAGGATGTTGTTGTTATATCGTGTGTTCAAACGGGTATCCTGGCTTGAAGTAACAAACGGCTCGAAGGACTGTGGTAAACTGCATCGCAACATCCGCCACAGTCGATACAGTGGTTCCCTTCCAATGCCTCGTTCCAGCTGCTGCATTAAAAGAATCTAAATCTGTTACCCACGGAATGATTGAAGCTGGTGGAAATAAAATCATAACTACCCGTAGCAACGATCGTAAAAATGCTTTATTACCACTGCCTGACTTCCCTTCGATATTAACCCATTCCAGGCGAACCTTTAATGGCATTTTACATCCCGCTCTACGTGTGTTAGTTTAATCAAACGATTTTACTCTCTGCTGGGAAGTTGCGTCACAGCCAAGCGTTACGATTGGTTAATCCAGGGGTCGGCACATTCTGGCCCAGGAGTATGAACCACTGACAATTTTCTGTTCAACGATTCAATCTAAACAGATTCTGTATTAAAAATCGTTATTTTTTAGACACTAGTTACAAGCAGAATTCAGCTTTCTGAAATTCAAGATAAATGTAAAACAAGAATATCCCGACTATTCAATTAACAATCAATGCGTTCTTAAATTGATAATGATTAATGATGCTAAAAACAATTAAGCAAAGTGAAAATAATTAATGGAACATACGCTTGTAGAGCTTGCAAGGAATATATTTTTTTTAATCCTTTAAAGCCGTCCGTAGCATTATTCATCAGTTCACATACTCTTTGTGCTATAAACATTAATATCTTAAAAGTGTTTCAAGAAGCAGCGTCTATACAGTGCGTACCGTAAGTAAACGGACAGGCGTTTTTTTGCAATTTACTCAACGATTTGGTAGATAAAGATAAAAATATTATAAGATAGATTTATGAGCATGATTTATCATGTTTTGTTCTTGTGACCTTTAGAGGTGACTTAATCTGTTTTAAAACATTTTTAATTTATTTCGTTTTTCGCTCATTATGGTATAAAAGCAGTAATGGGCAAGTGTGAACGTGCCAAAGTTTAAAGCAATATGCACGGTTAAACTAAAAAAACTAAAAAATTAAGTAATAAAAAATGATATTTTAACAGAGCGTACATCTTTGGTTTTAGGTATGGTTACTAAATAGTAAACTCACTGGTGTATTTTTTATATTACCACTCACTTTAACGTAGCAATCGCTGCGGGATCATTGAGTTAACTGCAAAAATCGATTGATTTTGTGGTATGCACTGTGGCACCCGTAACGTGCGCTTTCGCTGATCAAATTGTTTTTTGGTTAAATTTTGTTGAAAATCAATTGTTAAAATTAAATTGTTAAATTTTGGTTTACATATCACGAAAAGTCGCTTGAATCAAAGTGCTCAATTTCGGTTACATTATCATCGAAAGTCGATTTATGTTTCGTTTGTAGAATTAATAATAAGTAAAATTTCATTATTCACTAAAAATCATATAGCAGTTTTTCATTCATAGAAAAGCTTGCCAAACCCTGGATTAAACACTTCCTTTCCTTTCTTCACATCTTCTTCCACAGGTGAATCTGTTCGCGCCGGATATTTACGTACAAGCGCTACCGGATATACTGGAGGGCTCAAACGCTAACATCTTCGGCATCGTGCGGGTGACGGACAAGGACAAAGGTGTACACGGGCAGATCAAAAGCCTGGACATTGTGGACGGTGACCCGGACGGGCATTTCCGCATCAAGCCGACGGAGCGTCAGGGCGAGTACGTGATCGAGGTGCACCGGCTGCTGGACCGGGAAACGGCCCCGGCCGGCTACAACCTAACGCTGCGGGCGGTGGATCGTGGTGTACCGCCCAAGCAGAGCTACCTCGTGACGCCGGTCCGGTTGGCCGACATCAACGACAATGCGCCCGTGTTTAATCGGGAAATATACGAAGTGTCAGTACCGGAGACATCACCGCCGAACACACCGGTCATACGGTTGAAGGTGACCGATCGGGATGAGGGCAAGAATGCGAAGGTGTTTCTGGAGATTGTTGGCGGCAACGAGGGAGGCGAGTTTCGGGTAAATCCGGAAACGGGGATGCTTTACACGGCGGTACCGTTGGACGCGGAGCTAAAGGCGTTCTACACGCTGACGGTGTCGGCGATCGATCAGGGCAACCCGGGCACTCGCAAGCAGTCGTCGGCGAAGGTGAAAATCAATGTACAGGACACGAACGATAACGATCCGATCTTTGAGACGGCAAACTTGACGATCTACGTGGACGAGAACGAACCGGCCGGAACGTCAGTGACGAAGGTGACGGCAAGGGATAAGGATTTGGGAGAGAATGCGTACATTTCGTATAGCATCGCTAACCTAAACGACGTTCCGTTTGATATTGATCACTTCTCCGGCACCGTGCGCACCTCCAAGCTGCTGGACTATGAGAGCATGCGCCGGGAGTACGTGCTGCGGGTGAGGGCATCCGACTGGGGCCTTCCCTACCGACGGCAGACGGAGATGCAGCTGGTGATTAAGCTGCGTGACGTGAACGACAATAGACCACAGTTTGAGCGGATCGATTGCATGGGAAGGATACCGCGCTACACACCGATCGGGACGGAGATCTTCACACTATCTGCGCTCGACTTTGACTACGGCAGTGTGGTGACGTACCGGCTGCTGTCCGGGTTTGAGGACGGGTGCTTCAACCTGGACTCGGTGACGGGCATCATCTCGGTGGGTTGCGACCTGAACGATGTCGGTGTGGAGCAGCGTGAGCTAAACGTGACCGCAACGGACGGCACACACTTTGCCGACACGGCACGGATTCAGATTAGCTTGGTGCGGAACAGAAGAAACCTGGGAGCGAACCTAAAGGCTGAAGATGGTGCGACGTTCGAGTGTCGGGAAACGGGTGTGGCACAACGGTTGACCGAAATTATGGCAGCTGCGGAGCGTAACAACATGCCTGGCCGGGAGGCAGGCGTAAGCGGGACGGCGGATGACTTTGCCATGATGCCGAGCAGGTATGGTGAGAATGTACACGCGCCGGAATTTGTAGACTTGCCGCTGGAGGTTAAGATCAACGAGTCGGTACCGCTCGGTACGACGATTACGTGGATCAAGGCAAGGGATCGGGATCTTGGCTACAACGGGAAGCTTGTGTTCGGGATCTCCGGTGGTGACGATGACTCCGTCTTTCGGCTCGACCCAGACAACGGGGAACTGAAAATCATCGGGTACCTCGACCGGGAACGGCAGGACGAGTATCTGCTCAACATCACGGTGTACGACCTCGGAAAGCCACAGAAATCCATCTCAAAAATCCTACCCATCACCATCCTGGACGAGAACGACAATGTACCGAAGTTTGAGAAGTCACTGGCAAGCTTCCGGGTGACGGAGAACGCCATCAATGGCACCATCATCTTCCGCGTCCGGGCAACGGACGCAGATCTTGGGCAGAATGCGAAGATAACGTACAGCCTGGTGACCGACACGAAAGACTTCCGGGTGGATCCGGACACGGGTGTGCTGACCGTGGTGGCACCGCTCGATCGCGAACGGCAGGAGGTGTACGAACTGAAGATACGGGCCACCGATGGTGGAGGCGACCAGAACACGCCGGCCCTCTACTCGGACGCCCTCGTTCGCGTCACCGTCGACGACATTAACGATAATGCGCCCGAGTTTGCGGTGCAGGACCTAACCGTGCGCATCCGCGAGGACGTTCCGCGCGGCACTGTAGTGACGGTGGTGTCCGCCATTGATCTGGACAGTGGTACGAGCAGCGAGATTTTGTACAGTTTCGGGGAGAACGGTGATGGTGAGGGTGCGTTCCGGATCGACAAGCAGTCCGGCACTATACGGACAGCCCGCATGCTGGACTTTGAAGAGCGCCAGCTGCACAGCTTGATCGTGAAGGCGATCGATCGCGGAACACCGTCCCTGTCGTCGGAAACGTCCGTGATCGTGGAGGTGATCGATGTGAACGAGAATAGGTTTGCCCCACAGTTTGAGGATTACGTGCTGACGGGAGCGATCGCGGAGAATAAGCCGCCCGGTGCGCAGGTGATGCAGGTGGTGGCGAAGGACGCCGATCTACCCGGACCGGACTCGCGCGTTACCTACTCGATCAAGGGTGGCGATGGGCTCGGGATCTTCACGATCGACAATGAAGGTAGGTGGAATGTTTCATTTTACAATTGAAATCAATGGAGCGTTGAGTACAGAACTCCAAGCGACATAAAGATTATCAAAAATTATTTCTTCTTCGTAACTCTACACACGTGGTGATCTACACAAAATCCCTTAAAATCTACGTGTGAAAATATTTATATGGACATACTAAAGTCTCAATAACATGAGGTTTTCACGTTACTTTGGTTCAATTATTCTCATTGAACCTACTGTTCTCAATATACAACTTAAATTTGTCACACAATATGGCCTGGCCGTCACTACCGAAGAAAAAAAACTTAAATTTGTTGCGTAGAAAATTGCTGGTCGAGCGTAGCTCTACACCAACTAGTAGAACTAGGAGAAGATATCAGAATCTTTGCTTCAGGTGATGCGCCCTAGGGTATCTTGAACTTTAGGCATCAAAAGCAGTATTAAAAATAAGGATAACCAAGAGAGTTCGTTTCGCAATGAAATCCAAATTACAGGAATTGAAGGAAACCGTAACTCTTATCACATGGCAGATTGTTCTATTATCCCAACCCAGGCTCCATTAAACTATTTTCGTTCGATCAAAATTGACACCGCAATTGATAGACTTGAAATTGAACATAAATTCATCACTTTGCTCCTCGAAAAAAATATCCTGTAATATTGTTCAAAATCCTCATTCCAAGCCATTTGAGAGAGAGATAGCAAGAGTTGTGCGAAGCGACGATTTCGAAACCACCATGCTTTGAGGTTTTATCTTTGATTTTTACCTCCCATGTTCTTACTGCTACTCAGTCCGATAGAGAACTGCGATAGAGAACTTTTCCATCCACTGCTGCAGGGCTGCTTTCCCACGCCTTTTGTCTCACTGCTTTGGCTGGCAAAAGTTCGCCCATGGGAAAACTGCCGAAAACAGTCCTCTGCCGTCAGCAGCGTCTTACTACCATTTCCCTACGGGGAGAGTGCCTAGGTTTTTCGTCTTCTTCAGCCTCACCAGAGAAAAGCTGGCGGTAAATTAATTTTCACCCAAAAATCAGCACAAAGTTTCGTATCACCGTCCCGCTCACGGTGCCGTCTTCACCGTTCTATGCCGGTGGTTCTTTTGCTAAACCAGCTAGTTCTGCTGCAGCTGGCAAATAATTAAAACATTTCGCTTCTCTGAATCTTGCCAGGGTGTTAGCAAAAAGGCGGGAATTTTACTACTTGCACTGTTTGCACACAGCAGTCGGCATGGGGAGAACTGGTTTCGATAGTTTCTCTTCTTGTTGTCAACCTGTCCCCGTACAAGAAGCGGCCATCGAGACAGAATGCTGTCATTAAGTTCTGGCGCTCCCCGCTTGTGCCTTCGTACCCTCCCAAGGACACCAAATAGACGAGAAAGAATTTGCATTTTTTATTCATAACTCATGGACGATTGTTTTATCGCTATCGCTTCGTATCGTTATTTATGGTGCCGGTTGGATGAAGCGCAATAGACAGCCTACAGAAAAAAACGGAGCAAAACTTCACAAGCAAACTTTACCAAATTTAAGTCTTCCAGTGCAGCGGTTTTTTGCTGGTGCATGGGCTGGAAGGAAAAGTTTTTCCTCCCCCCGTCAGCACCCCAGAAAGGATGGGTTCGCCAAAACCATTTAGCGAACCATTTGTGACCCAATTCATTTGCTCATTATTGTTTTGTATTTGATGGGTCTGGGGAGCGTATGAATTATTCGACCCAACTTTAATCGCCATTAAAGGGCAATTTGATGGATGAAACCTTCGGAAAGCTTTGTACACGAACAAAGCTAGAAAGAGCAACGACTTTTGAAACCTTCTCAGCTCAGAAAGTTAGTGCTGTCCAAGATACAGAAGGGTGCAGACAAATTCCCGCCACAAACACATAGACCACCGACACGGAACGGAATGGAATGTGCGAGTGTGGAAACGTGTCCCTGTCAAGATGGGTGAGAAGGTTTGCTTCAAATTGAATTGTTCCTTTAATCGAGTTTGTCGCCGCAAAAAGGGTAGTAGCGCTGTAGTCGTCTACCCTGTTCAGCTGACAGACATTAGTACCATTTAACGTCTCGAGCTTGTTGTAACGCCGGTGAGCTTCAATGCTTTGTATTGCTTTTAAAACCTTTTCCCCACATTTGCTCCAGGATTTGTGGGTAGGAAATTTTCGTGAACGATCTGTCACAACAGGAAACTCGTAGAAATAAACTTGTCTCTCTCTCTCTTTCTTTCTGATAAACTTTGGTGGATGGTGGGGTGTGAAAGTTTCGTGAATTTAATTTTACACTTTGTTGATCAAATTAACTGCAAATCAGTTTCACCTTAGTGCGGAAAACTTACTTAACTCTTTTAGAAGGCTAAGGAATTTCCTGGTCCATTTGATGGTTTTTAAAGTCTTTTTGCATCATTAACCTTTACTTTATGTTCTATAGTCGTAAATAATTTATTTGTTTCGTCTCGTTGAGCATTGAGGAATGGTGTATTTAATCTCATAAAACTAAAACGAGGGAAATATTGTAACAATGATAGATACTTGTGCCATCTGTTGACAGCTATTGAAAGCATTTAAAAACATGTTTTGTTTGTTTATGCTAACATTAATTTTGCAACTCCGCCATTTCGCTATGCAATTAATATTATATTGTTCTACATTAAATTTATTGTAGCAACTGATCCCTGTTTTAGGCCAGGTTCAGCGATGTTTCAGATATGCTTATTGGTTTCGCTACTCGTCACCAGGCGGCGCAAGTGTGAAATAAGCTTTGGATAGCAAATTTCACTCCATGTCCTCTGGATATGAGGATATCGGTACTCCTGACTTAATGTATTTAATGTCTGAATGTAAGTCAATTTCCTCAGACAAATTCAGAAAACCATTTTTCACCTTCTGCACACCTTCGAACAAGTTCAATTCCACCCATTCCTTCAAATTCATAAATTAATCCCAATCCAGGTCGTTGTTGTTTAAGAGGTTTGGCCCCAAATGTTTGACCACTCATGACATGCTGCCCTTCCCAGGTCAGGGAAACAGGGAGGGTGATAAATTAACGGCCGAGCGGGTCAAGCATAAGCCGGCAGGGTGTGGAATGTTCTTTCACGCACTCAACCGTCAGCTCGCATCTAATTTCCATACACTACTTTGGGCGCATCTTCCCTCACCACCCCTCGAAGATGTTTTGCCCCACGGTTCAACCTGTCGAACCTCATGCAAGATCGTCCTTCTGCTGGGTCGTGTCTGGTGTACCGGCTACTGGAGGAGCCGCCTGTCTCTCAACCCTGTGGAATGGATGGAGCACACTATTGCGGCCCAGTCGTAAATGATTGTTTTGCTTGTTTCCGGTGAAATTTATTGCCCCATCTCCATCAAGGCGGCGCGCTAGTGGTTGTTGTGTTGGTCGGCCAAAGGAGGAAAGACACCCGGCCACGTTACAGCACCCCGTGACGGGCAGCGGCGGCCTCCCTTTCGGTGGATCTCCATCAATTTCAGCGTTCGGGTTCATAATTGCTATTGACATTAATTATTGCTCATAATTTACGACGCTCGTGGGACGGAAAGGGGGTGGTTAGGGGGGTGGATATAAAAGTCGATATGCTTGTCAGTAAGCTGCGTGTGTTCTGTTGTGCAAGGCGCTCTAGCCGAGTGACCGGCTGCAGGCGTGTTTCGTCCGGTTGAACTACATTTATGAGCAATATTTCGTCTGATTGTGAGTGATTAACAGCGGCGGTCAGGCAATATCACGTCCATCTATGATGTGCCGATGGGAGTGCTTTTCGCTCACTTCACGATGATTAAGATTAAGGAGCGGACGGGAGAGAGACGTGGCGTACCCGTACTAGGAAAGCTGTTTATTAACACTTCATGGACGGTTAGAGTGATTGATGTAATCATGGCAAATCAAGTTTTACTCTTTTGCTCGATTGAAATCAAGATTTATTGGTGGCGGAAATATTTTTTTTTGTTTGGGCTTAAGCATTGTGACATACTTTGTTGTTCATAGTTTGTAAAAAATATCCATAGGGTTGCCTTTGCGTGAAAAAATGACAACCCTCCTCAACTGTTAATTCTAGAATGTCATTAGGGTAATAGAAAACAAGAACAACCCTATACTGCTGCATAAAGATGATTTATAAAACCAGTAAAACATTCACTATAAACATATTTTTTCATTATGTCAACACAACTTGTAAAACATATCGCCGGCAAATTTCAAGTTAATTTTAAAAGGATAGCTCTAGATTCAATGAATGAGATTAGATCTTGAATATCTCTTTGAAATATTTTGCTGTTTTATCTTTGCTAAAATTTAATAATTTTAGTCATATTTTTTGTCACAAAGTATTTTTGTGATGGGGAATTTCGATAGACAGCATTTTTTGACCGAAAATTGCCTTCAAACGGCTATCGGTTATTTCGGTGAGTGCGAAACCAGATTGTTCATCAGTAGTTTGCATATCTAATCTGGCGGAAAGTTAATTCGCGCTTCGTTCGGCACACTATCGGGTCGTTTTCTTGTCTTTTTTTCCTAGCAATATGCTACTAACGACGTGAACGATCGTGACGTTTACAGTCAGCTTCTTGTCGGCAAGAAGTGGTGGAAAACGATTTTCGATTACCTTTAGCCTGGAGGGTACATTTTCCTACTACGGACGTCATTTTACATAATTGAGTTTAAAAATATAGTCCGTTCTACTGCAATAAGTCGCAAAATCTTTGCTCTGTGAAAATATGCTTAACCATAATGTGACGAGAAAAGCATTAGCTACATACAATTCTTGTGAATCAAGTGCTACAACACTGTGAAGCACTCAATCGTCATCGATAGTAGCGCCCCCCCCCCCCCCAAAAGTGCAGACTCTCTCAGCCCCAAAGGTGCTCGAAACATCCCCGGTGAGGTTTGCAAATTTGAATATTTTCTTCCAATCAAGCGTACACACGCACAAACACACACCAGCTCCTTCAATCGTATGCATAAAATGCAAATTTTTATTGCTGGCTGCGTCATCTAGATGGAGGAGGCACGATGGCAACCAACGCACATTGTCGGAATGAATAATTCATTGTTCCTCGCCCGTGCCACACTAAAACTGGAGCTGCAAGTTTGTAATGCGGGTCGAAAGCTACTGGATTCTGTTCGTGAAGGAAGCTCGATATACTACATATACGTTCGATGTAGAAGTGGATTTGGGTTTTCATTTGTAGGCATTGGAAAATACTCTTGGTTGTGTGAGATTTTTATCAAAACACTACTGGAGGCTCATTGGAACTATTGATGAAAACGAAGGTGAAGTGAACACATGGAAGATATTGAGACGGCAACATTTGCCCGTAGGACACTAATTTCAATTTCTGTGGAATTGATTCATTTACAATTTTCTGAATATAAATTAAGCTAAGCACAAAAATCGTTATCGATTCAAAACGTTGTTGAAACATGCATAACTCTAGGCGTTTTGCGGATAATACATGGTATCTAACCGAGGCGACCCTTAAGTGAAGTTTCAGTAAAGATATTTAATATCGTGTTTGAATGTTACAGCTTGCATCAAGAGGCGTCCTTCAAAAGACGTTAGATGTTAAATTCAATGGTCACAATGAATCCTACGATCTATAGAAGAACAAATTAATATGTACAATTTGAAGTATAATTAATTAAGAATGTTCTGGCTATTTTGTTTGGCAAATGCTAGAATACGTCATTTAAACTTTTTTGTTAAAATAGCCTTGCTGCTTTATTTACTAAAATCTGTTTAAGAAATAAACTATTCTTTTCAGCTGTTATAATTTTAAATTCCATACATTCAGGCTGCTCGATATTATGTTTTGTAGCAAAATATTATTTTATTTAATGCCATCCAGAGCAGTTTTCTACGAAATAAAGTACCATCATTTTATCACATAACACTTTCAGTTAAAAAATATTAACACGCAAAACCAACCCAACTACTGTAGGCAAAACAGTACTGCATATTATCACGAATGCATTTTAATAAAATTATCGTCCTTGGTCTTCCACCGGCTCGTGGCTTATTAGCGTGGTGCTGATAGTGCAGACTCTACGCTCGCTAGAAGCTTCTGTTAACGTGCGCCGCAAGGTTCCGCACTTTTGTCGTTCCGGCGACTGTGTCCTGTTTGTAAGCTACACTCGCTGGACACCGTATCTTTTATCACGAGGCTCATTTTCTTGCATGGTAATTACAATCATTATTTCGTAATTTATTTACTTTTTACAGCTACAGACTTTTGCACCGAACGGTGGAAAATGGAGCCAGCCAGCGTCCAGCCGCTCGGCTTCTCATATAAGCCGGCGACAACATATTTATAGAGCCAGTGGTTGCAAGGCTGCTTCTTCCCGCTCATATTCGTTCTAGTTTTCGTTGTTTTAGCACACTTTGGGTAGACATTTTAGTGCGCTCGTAGCAGTGGAGTAGATTGTAGCCCGTTTTTGCAACAGAAACCCCATACGTGTGTGCACTGACCAGTAGCCTAACCCGCGCAACGTATGAAGGTGAGGGATGTCAAGGAAGGGCGCTACTGTCAGACATAAATTATATCCGCCCCAGGGTTTCCCCATTTGCACGCTTCCATCATCGCGCTTACTCCCAGAAGCGTTTACCGGTTAGGGCCGGGTACTGTTCCTAAATATTCGAGGCTGTTGCCTTGTGCCTTGTTCTCCATTTTTTCCGTAAAACTCTCTTCATTGTAGTTTTTATGTGTTTTTTTGTTTCGTTTAGGAAGTTTTTTGTTGCCCCTGCTCGCTTTCATGGACGACGAGCATAATGGCGATGCAATGGTGGCAATCATACCGACTGGTACAGTGAGAGAACGAGATGCATCTGCACCATCCTTGGATGGCGGAAGCAATGAGGTGAAGCTACTGTCACTGCAGTCGTGTCTGCGTGCGCGTGTCTCGTTTGCCTTCTCACGGTCGGAAACTGTAGCCCAGCACCACATGTCGCGCGGTGGATAAATAATGATGGCTTCCGTGTGGTAAATGGGTTGGGTGGTGAAGGGAAATGGATTACATATGCGCTGGCCATGTTTTGTAGCAGACGGGCGGTAGAAGTGGATCGTTTTTGGCGTGTGGTGAGCTACTAACAACTAACAACGCCTGAAAGTATGCATTATGCCATGCACCGGAGACTAATGATATGAGGCACTCGTGAGGAGGGGTTTGTTAGGTTTTGTGCTTTTAAGGATATTTTTTATGCCAAAAACAAGAAGGAGATAGGCTTAAAGAGAGCATCCGATCTTTTAAAGGGTCTTTGATGTGTTAAAAGTTTTACCCTAGGTTTGGTCTGATTAATCCGAGTTGTATTTCTAGCATGAAGCACCTTAAAGTATGCAATATAATTTTTTATTAGACTTATTAGCATTTTGCTGACAGCTGCAACGTTTTTAATTTTTAATTATTTGATTATATTTTCTTATTTTTATATATCTTAACAGTATTTTTTAAATTTTATGATACATAAAAAGTGTTTAGGAAGAAAGGAAAAAACAAAAACAACATGTTGAATATCGTCTTGCATAACTTCAGGCGTGTCGCAACAATAATATGCTCATTTTTTGCTGTACAAAACTGCGTTCGATATTTTCTGTGGTTTCCTCTCGAAACACCAGCTTACTTTGCCAAACCATAATTAAACCACTTAAAATAATCACAACCAGTTCATCGGAGAAAGGAATATTCCATATCGCTAATCACCGAACGTTCACTTTCCAAACCCAAATCCCTACCCAAAAATGTAAGCCACGTAATTTGATCTAATTTATTCGTTAGGACCTACTCGTCTTTTCTACTTGAAATTGTACCGTTTCATGCCAGCTTTCCTGGCCCACCCTGCCATCGAGAGGCCGCTTAATCTACATCAACCTTTTTTTTTGGTTTATTGGTAGGTAATCGTAATTTGCTCCGAATTGTGTCGGCCTGCTTGGTTATATCGTGCACCGCTCCAATCGTTCGTATCTTCTTTCTGTCTGTTTGGGCTGTTTGTACGTTGGTATCGTGCCGCCGAATGTTCGTTCACCACAGCCAGAGAGCCCGGGAACGATTGCCAAATGTCACGAGAATGTAACCGTAACTAGGTTTCGTTTTCCACGGTTTCTTTTTTCACTTTTTTTGTTTCATTCGGCGAACAAAAGCAACTCGTTGGCTCCTAGAAGTCTGTTGCTTCACGGTCTCGCGAACTTCGACCAATGCTTCAAGCGGGTTGCCACTAACCCCCCAAAAAGGGAAAGAAACCACTGTCTTTCCCGTCGAAACAGTACCATCGCCGCATCAAAGGAAGCGTGAGCAAATAGGCCATCAGATAGTGCCAAATCAAAGCTATCTTGTTGCATTTCTCGGTGGTTACGTTCACCCAATAACTCAGACCGAGACGGCAAAGACGAAGAGACGGTTGTCGTCGTCTCCGGCGTCCGCATTACCTGGGACACGTGTTTTTCCTCGGCTTCTCGTTCAACGCACGAACTACCGGGCGTCACCATGAACTGTGGCAATGCTGGATTACGTTGAATTTTGCTTCTTGCGTCCCTTTTCTCCCCTACTCAACTCAACCTACCACCCCATGGTATTAATATAAATGCGATCGAATCAAATTACAACAACAGGTAAAATACCTCCAAATCCTACCACCCGCCTACACCGCACGTGGCTAACGACGTACTTAGCCGGCGTCCTTTGGCTGGTTTTTTTTTTTTTGGGGGGGATTGTTGGTTTTCGGGCTAACGTGACCCAATGTACCATTTTGGTGTTTCCCGTTCGCTGCGGTTGTTTTTACTCGTTTATTGGGCGAGTTAACTCTCTGGAGGAAAATAAACACAATTTGTTAGTGAAATGGACAAATATTGCCGCTAATGTAGCCCTCGCCCGTTCGTTGCGCTCCAGTTCTCTCTGTTCCATGTCTGAGCATTGTGCAGGATGGTTAAGGAATAAAGTGAGACGAAAGTGAGGGTTAATGTTGATGTGTGTCTGGCACGGAACCGAGCTGCCGTTTGTTGGCGCTTATAGCTGCCCGCATGACCGTAGTGGCCTGTCGGTTTGGTTTCAGTGTGGAAAAAATATATTTGGCATAGCTTATCCTTTTTATTGCGTTTCGATTGCAGATTGTTTTGTTATCATTATAAAGACTCCGAGAGCGTATCGATGTCTGGAAGAGGTCGTAAATGATGGATTCCAGCAATTTTACATGTGTTTTATTTTACTTAGAGGCACTAAGAAAAGTTTCATATCATTATACCACAATGATTAGATGTAGCAGTTTACATAAAATTTTAAGATCTTTAGCAAAAATAACTCAGATTTAAAATTACAGTTTCTTGTATTTCAAAGTACCTCTCCATGCGCGAAATACACAGCGAAGATTGCTAACATTTAAGGATAAAAAGCATCGCTTTCTTCCCGTGGAGCAATCAACAGCACTCAGCATAAATTAATGCTGCTGACAAAACAATGACAGATAAAACTAAAACAACCAACAAAAGAAGAGAAAAAAACGCAAGTACAATGAAGCTCGCTTCTGCCGATGAAAAGTGGATCAGAAACGGCTCGAGGCAAATGTGGCAAGGTGAGCGTATAATGACAAACGAGATGGAAACGGTGTGTATTTGCGCCGCTGCAATCAATCGTTGATGAAGTTGCCTCCGTTCACGTTGTTTCTCCGGCGCTTTATTTCTACCCACACTTTCCATCGGTTGTGGCTATAAAATAAAAGAAGCGCCCAGTCTTCCATGTTCATGAGATCAGTAGCAGGGGGGGGGAGGAGGGAGGTAAGAGGAAATGCGGCGCGGGATGGCATCAAATAGAGCGTCCGGGAGAAGCGAAGGAAAATGAAACATCGGTAGATATTTTATTCATTTCACCTTCGACTCGAGATGGTTCAATCAATTCTGGTGCCCTGGTGCTGTACTTACTGTGTCATCTTCCACGTTCTTGGCACACACTTATCGAGACACTCCGGTGTGGAGTTGAGTCAATTAAGGTTTGAACAGTGTGTCGTGAAGCGAAAAGCATGATATTTTAGCTCATGTACTGCCCTGAAAGCTTGGTTGAGCGAATCGATATTTATGTGAATTTGTAGAGTAACAAGAATCTCACTATTGCAGAGCTGTTACAACTTGCGCGGATTTTGCGTTTGGCGAGGATTTTGCGTTTCGCGCGGATTTAGCGCGTTTTTACTCTTCATCGGCGCGGTTTTTGCGGAAAGAAAAAAAATTGACAACAACTATGTTCTCATGAGCTAAATGTAAAGTTCTTTTTCGTAGTGAGGCCGGCATACCTATTCTTTTTCCTCGCAACAGTATATTGTTGGCAAAACATAATTCTGTAGCAAATATTTTGAATGCCGACCTATTTTCGGATCATTCATCCTTATCGATTCCTCCCTCGAACCGAACCGCTTGAATAGTTTTATCGACTTCTGAAGCTTGTCTTATTTCTGTCTGTTTCAGAGCTATAGGTGATGCATTTGAAACTATCTATGCCACGTAGTGTTCTGTAAGCTCATCAAAAGATTTTCCTTCTACTGTCTGTCGTATATAGACCTGAAAAGTCAAATACTGCTGATCCTTTTTCAAGACTTGCAATCATACAGACGCTTTGTAAGATTGTAGCCGTATCACCCGTCTTTCTATTCTCGCACATGGTTTAGATCTTGTGCTAAATATTTTTTTTCTAATGGCTTCTGATCTGTTATTAGCTCAAACTGATGACCGTTAAAATATAAATGGAAGCGTTCTACTGTACAAACGATTGCAAGGCCTTCTTTTTCAATTTGTGCATAAAGATTTTCTACGTTTGATAATCTTTTGGGG